>JAEUWK010001533.1:0-22657 GCA_018524425.1 Podaxis sp. AQ795752 | reverse complement strand
GAAACTCGAACAAGCTCAATGATTCCATGTATTCCCACATAAACAAGAATTTTGAGCGGTAGCCACATATCCTCACTCTACAAGAGCCACAGGTTCTCTCCTAAATCATCTCAAACAAGGTCCACTTTTCAAACCGACATCATCAATGGAAGGCAGCGCTGTATAAAAACACAGGTTCTCCGCTCAGTCCATTTGTGCTCACAGTCATAGTCCCGTTAGGACCATTGAGATTAGTACCAGGTGCAACACCCAACACAGGCACACTCGGCAATCCTTCATACGGTGAGTACCGCCTATAGTAAGCCGAGGCCGGCATAGGCGGATAATGCACCTCCAATGTCATTCCAGTTTCTCTTCGAATTTCTTCAAGTTTTTCTCTGGTCTCGTCAGACTCTTCACGACCGATGGAGAACGAAATACGGCATCTGCGGAGATGGGCGAGTTTCTGACTATAACTGGATGTCAGAACTGAGGACGTAGGTAACTTGGAGGAAGATGGGAGAGGTGAAGACGAAGATGGAGCAGAAACGGAAGTGCTTTTCGGAGAATCTGTAATTGAGAACGAAGACTTATGAGCATCGACTTCGGGTACGGATGCGAGGGATGATCGTGCACGGAGGAAGGCAAGCATTGTGGTGTCGCTGAATAACGCTCCAGAGCAGTGGAAGTCTTCTAGAAGTGGACAAAAGACATCCGTCGTTGCATCGAGTCCGAGTGACTCCCACTCTGTGACACGGCCTTTACCCTTGTCCTTGTCGTTAGAAGACGAAGTAGGCAACGGCGGTGGTGCTTGGGCTGTAGAAGATCCTACTTCCGTTGTGGCGCTGCCGGATGCATCGGCACCACTATCTTCGGACCTCGCTTCTTCCACGTTTGCATCCAGACTGGGATTATCACCCACCCTTTCACCATCAGTTCCACCGTCAGCATCGGTGGAATTGTTATCGTTATTAGAAGTAGTCGAGGTATCAGATACTGGTGCTAGTGGCACCGAATAGGTGGATGATCCAAGATCGGGGGAGGGAACATAAGGAGGGACTGGTGGAAGAGCATACCCATACAAGGAGCCTCCAAGAGGCATGACGTTGGGAGTGGGTCGAATAATATCACCGTCAGCTCCAGACCTATCCTTCGTGTCATCGGCACTCCGTCCAGGTATAAACCTCTCCAGGTGCCTATCCTCGAAAGCGAACAACGAACTCTCCCATGGCGCCATAAGTGGCGACGCGTATGGGCTCGCTGCAACTCCCGAGGAGCCATAGCTCCACAGAGACAACCTCTTTAGTCCGGGCATGAGGGATAAACATTTCATGACATCAGTCTCGGTCATATACAACGCGTCCAATTCGAATTCCTCAATCGGACCATCGACTCTTCGGATGAACATGGCCAGTGCAATATGAATAGCCTTCAGAGTGTTGGATTGACTGAGGTCGGGCACGCTGATATAGGAGTTAGGTGAGGTGCGACGAAACTTGAGATGGCGGAGCTTTGGTGCCGTTACGTGCTCGAAAAACGGAGCGGAGTCGACGTTATTGGTCTCCGTAACCGATAACCCAAGTAGCTTGCGCAGTGTCACCTTTGGCAAGCCATAATCGCCATTGGTGAGAGGCGTAAAGCCAGCAAGGGACAGTTGAACGCTGAAGTATTCCAAATTGGGGCAAAGGGAAAGGATAGAAAGTGATTCTGTAATCGAAAGGCCTTCAACTGGTTGCCATGTTGGAATTGACCCTGAGAGGTTAAGTTCTGTGAGGCGATTCCAGCGAAGAGGGAGGTGAAGAATGTGTGGTTCGAACTGAACTAACGAAACTGAACGGAGGTTCGGGGCCCTTAAGAGTCCGCTATCCCTTCTGGATCCCGTGCCAGGGGAGCCTGGTACACCATGATACCCCATTGTACTATCAAAATAGACCTTCTCGAGTATAGGGACATCAGTCTCCCGAACTCGAGGCAGGAAATTGTTCCAGACTTGGTGTGGAACAGACATGTGGATGTGCTTCCACCGCGTTGCAAACGCGAAGATGGCATCAAGGTAGAGTTGAACAGAAGTTCCAGCCACGGAGTCGAAACGAGAGTTGTACACAGATATGGAGAGTGGGAAGGTGCCAGATCGTGTGAGCCAAGACGTTATCGCTTGGATCCGTGTTGTGTGATCGGTCGGCTGTGGTGGAGGAGGGGGAGCACCAGCACCTAACGGCATTGGCACAGGCGGGTCGCCCGGTATGGCGATGTGGATTGCTGCCCAAAGTTTAGGAGTGGCTAGAGCGATATCTCTCCACTGGCTGCAGATCCTCCCCAGGAGAACGGGTGCCTCTTTGCTGCTCATGACTGGGTTGCGATCTGTTGGCAGACAGTGAAGGAAGATCTTCTGAACAACATCTGGGGGAAGGCGACGCGCCGGCGACAGGAGCGCCTTGTGGGCTTTCAATTGTTCGTTCAAATCTTCTCTCTCCTTGAGCAATTTGTCCAGTTGCGCCTTGACTTCTTCGATTTCTCCCGTGATGTCTTGGAGTTTTTGGTCGGGTTCGACGAGCAGTTCTTTGATGGCAGCCACTTCATCGTCACTGGGAACGTAGTTACTGTTAAGCTTGTCGCTGAACAAGGACTCCATAGTTGTGAGCTGCGCCATGTGCCCAAGGTAAGATGGTTGTCTTTGATAAAGGAGCTAAGGATGGGCGCCACAGGTTAATATAATGTGTCAAAGCTGTAATGATGGAGAACCGACAAGGTTACACAAAGCCTGGAGTCATAATTACCACAGCCTCAGGGACACGGGCGTACTTTTAGAGCTTATTTAAAAACAGTTGGTTACTGTTCAATGGACACATATGTACACAAGGTCAATCAATCAATTAATCATGGGGTGCCCTGGCACTTCCACTCGCAGCAGACCTTCCGCCTGCTTCTCGAAGCTCTCCCCTCTCGTGCATCTCGGGGTTATTCATCATCTTGCCCATAACCTGATCATAAAATGGGCATCAGAAGTTTTCTCTCTCGAATGTAAATACTAACCTTCTGGGTCTTTCCAATCATCTTGTCACCCAAACCGGCCTGTCCCATGGGCATGTCTTGGTTCTCACGCCCACCAACAGCTACGCCCCCTGAGTAAAATTAGACTGGCATCAGCTACCTCTAAGTAGGCTGCTTCAAGTAACAAGTACCTTGTCCCGCGGGCTGAACACCCAGCGGCCTATCCCCTAGAGGTTTTTCCTGATATAGCCCTTCACTACCCCTGGCGCTGGCACCGGTATCGTGTCCAGCGGGATCATACCCTCTCGTTTGATCTTCGAAGCTAACCTGGGCAGGCCTATCCTGGCTAGACAATGTGGTAGATTCAGGTGCGCTGTTCCCGTATTCGGCCAATCTGTCTTGCGGCCCGCTGCCAGCACGATACTGGTTTGTGTCTGCATTCATGTCATAGTCGGTGGTGGCTTTTGTCCCACCCGCACCCGGAAGGGGCTCGGAAGAATCATGCAAGTGGTGTTGCGGACGAGCGGCAGGGAAGTCGTTTGGATTGTAGTTGGGAATGTTAGACATTGTGGTTTTCGTTTGAATAGATGCAGTTTGTGGAAGCAACTCGTCCGTATTTAAGCTGTTGGAACTTGGGAGGGTGCTAACAATGACGTCAGTCGATATCCTTCAGGCCAAGCATGCTGGTACATGTCATAGTGGTGCCCTCGGTGGTCCTTAACTACATGGATTACCGTTCATAGGATTGGAACGCAAAGGTATCTATGGAAATAGGGTCGCAACTGGGCCGCTGGGGTTATGACGTCTATCCAGATGCTACAAATACAGGGAGTCATAAGGGGTGCCAGTCGTACGAAGTATATAATTGAACAAACCAAGACCCCAGGGCTGCAAAGGTCCACAGTAGGAGGAGAGCACAGCAAGTGTCACACCACAAACCCAGAGGAAACCTTTGTTGCCTCCGAATCAGACGTACTCTTGCCCACTATGTCGCACTCCGTAGCCTGTGTCTCTTGAGCAACATCTACAGCGACGCCCAACCGTCCCTTCCCCTTTATGTCACTTCTCTCCAAGTAATCTTCAGTTATATAGCGCGTTCCACCTAAACTTGACACCAGAGGCCGACGAACTTGGAGAGTTAATGTGACATTCCCGGCAGTTGTATATATTTCATCATCTGCTCTTTTGATGCTCCGAAGGTCGAGGAGTAAGTGGGAGCCCTGGAAACAGTCGTGGTGTTAGTTCCGTGCCAAGGTGGGGTGTGTGGGGCCGATTGGAGCTTACGAGGAGGCAGCCAGCTGTTGTGCTTGGCGTGACAAGGAGGCTGGAGAGGAATGGTGGTCCCCATTGGAAGACGCAATAGCTCGAGAAAAGGAGTGCTTTCACGAAATTCAGTTTTGGCGAGACAACAAAAGTGAGGAGAAAGCCGCACCGAAAATTCTATAACCCCTTTGTGAGCCACGCAATCAGTAAGTTACGTTAAAGGGCTCACATAGCATAGTACATTGAAGAGTCTCTCGCCTTCGCCACGCGCATTTAGGTTGACGGAATCGCAGTCTGTCATGTGAAAACTTACCAGGATGCTGAAAATACCATTCAGTGAATGACCCTCTCTCCACCAAAAGTATGCTCGCGAAATAACAAGGACAAAGAAAACGCCTGTAGACAGCATGAACAATGATTTTCGAGAGTTCACTAGGGATCATGGCTTACTCTCAGCAATCAATGGAGCGATCCTTTCCAGGTGGTTGACTTAATTCACTATCTCCAACAAGATAACCGGAAGAACTCACCAAAACCCGGCTATCGGCTCTGGTACTGTCTTGGCGTAACATCCAGGCAGACTCTGCAAGGTTTGATCAACTATATGTGTGCGTTTAATCGATCAATGCGACCCCAGAGGAAGACCAACTTCACGCACTGATCACATTCTCCTTCACGTAATCATCGATCGTCAATCCTATTAGAGTTATCACACCACCTGGACAGAGTCAATGATTCTTGGTGTCAACGAGCTAAGCAGCCAATATACGATGCCTACCGATATAAAAGAAAAACGTGATCCCTATGACCACCTACTCGATGCATCAGATTATTCCCGAGATCTGACCTTCGGTTACTTACAGGACGACTTCGGTCTATATCATATATCTTTAGCGAAGAACAGGGGTAGATCACCTGTAGAAGTGCTCACAAAGTGCCCATATCCGTAGGATCAAAATACCTTGCACAACTGCTGTGCTGACTGTGATAGTGCTAAGTGATGATGTCAGCCCTGGATGGGGATGGAACCCAGATAAAGGGCGCACACAACCAGCCATCGAAGGAAAAATACACAGCTATAGGTTGAGGGTGAGTTGAAAATTTCGTTTCACACAACGGGGGAACTAACAACTATAGCCGAATGTTATTACAGGAGAGTAGTAAAACGTAGGGATACTTACTGGGGCTGGCTGGAAAGTTCGCGAAGCGGCTAGGTTTCACAAACCGTCAACTTCGATCGCCTTTGTTACAGTTAATCCTCACATATACAGTTGAATCTATTACAGAGTATATAGATAAGTCAATAGTTTAACTCGCCGCGCGTATGAATCATACTTACATTAGCATTCCCTCAACCACATATCTATTCGCGAAGAACAATAGCTTTGCAATAGATGTCTTAAGCCTGGGTAACGTGTCAAGTCTTGAGGATTTTTTTGTCATGACAGAGAAAGGAACGAACGGCCATATTCCCGTAATCTGCTCGGAACAATCATTTGAGCAAGACAATGTATCACAAAAGGAAGAATTTTACGGAAGATACGTACTTCTTGATCTAGAGTAATCAAATGATGGTACAACAATGTCGTCATGCATGCTCCTATGTTCAAAAAGATCAGAATCACATGAGGTAGAGCCAAAAGTGGCAACGGCCGGATCAACACAGGTAGGGGGCTGACGGAGGAGACGATTGGAATGGAGGTCCTTTGTGGGAGTCAATGGGTATTCACCATTGTGTTACGAACTTGTGGTGAACCGTAACACCCAAACCTCGGGTCGAGGACGATGAGCCGAAGGAACAGGGCTAACAGTCCTCTTGACATGAAGAGAGGGTCAAAGGGAGGAAGGAATGGGCGGACTAGGCGGGACGATGGGGGAAGCCCGCGTGGAGATCGTAGGCATACAGTGAAGAGGCGAGGGCCTACCTGCAACCAGATTCACAGCGTTTGACTGTTGGACCAGCAGTTCCAAATCCGGTGTCTCACTCATCCTTGACCTGATAAGGTCCTGAAGTCCAGGACGAACGCCCAAGGAAGGTTCTCTTCAGGAGGAAAGACTGGCTGGGGGAATGTCGTGACGGGAACGTGGTGTAGCTTGGGCACTGGAGAGATGAAGATACGAGTAGGCAAGTGACGCGGGGTACAAGATCCGATAAGGATAAGAACGGTCAAGGCTAAGAGGGGGATAGGATGAAGTTTCAACTGTCTACCACACCCAATGTCGACAGCTAGTCGAAAGGAAAGGGGGACAAGGGGGACATCCTGCAGTATGAGGATGATATAGGAATCCTCGGTTGTCCGAAGGGTTCACAACATGTGGTTGATCTCAGATTAAAGAAAACTTCTGAGATATTATTGCAGCGTAGTTTATACGCTTAGCACATAGTCTGATTGACACTTAAGAGGACCGCACGCATACGCCAGTCGTGTGATTGTGGTGTCATGGACCGCCGCCAAGCTAAATTAAAATCTTCCACATCAGTCCCAGTGAAAAGATGATGGCGAAGAGGAACATCACGCCTGGATCAATCATCCACACCTTGCTTTTTTCTTTTTTAGCCTGTGGAGATGGTCGGCGAATGTTAAATACTGGGAGGGGCGGGGGGTGAAGTATGGATATGGTTCGTATATGGTTCGTTGGGGCCTTGAAGACGGGCTCTGCTATCACCGAAGCTGAGCATCTATGTATGGCACTGCTTTTTTTGGGTATTCTCGATCTGATGACATCAGAAATGGACTTAGTAATCCTCTCTGGGCACTTACTCTCTGGATATACTTGTTGTACCTTGCAGACTTGTCGAATTATTGTTGAAGTACCCAAATCCTAATCTCTGTGGTTCACTCACTTCGTCAACTGAGTTGTTTGCTAAATTGATACACTTCGGGCGGTTGATGACAGTGTTAGGGGGTTGTGCTGCAAAGATCTCACTACCTTGGGAAAGAATCTCAGCGTTGTTTGATTGCATGGGAAAAGTGCGCAGAAAAGGGAAGGCATGGGATAAATGAATGATTCAAACGGGTGGTGTCTGAAGGAAGGGAGACTTTAACAAGAGAACACCGAGGCACTTCAGTTATTGCTCATCAGTCTATTCGGGAACCTCGTAGTCGTGGTTCTGACGGGCAGCTCTACCTGATAACCGTCGACGATCCAAACAGATGTTCGTTATGCCAGAGAGGTGGAATAAGTGTTCGTGCAACTACAGGAGACAAGATTGCATTGTTTTCCACTCCACTCGAACACCACATACACCAGGCAGGGCACCGGACTATTACTGCTCACCCGCGACTGCAGCCACAGTCCATTGATGGTCAACTAACAGGGAATGAGAATCACGTGCGAGCTACGGATAACTGTAAGCACACATGTCACCAGATGTCAACAGCCCGTCATTCGCCAGCTTGTAAAGGTAACCCAGATCCCTCCGAAGCAGAATTCTACGGGCCCCACAACACACTTCTCTACACTATTTTTCCTTTGGACACCACATTTACACCTGTTTTTGCTCGAGATTAGACTTGAGGATAAACCCGTCCTCATCGTGGAGCTGGAGTCGCCCGGGACCTTCGTTACGTGTCGAAGCGTGAAGCCGCTGATACTCGGGTCCGGGAGAGCATGAGGGACGTGATCGGTTCGTCGGGAACTTACAATAACTTACAGCTTGATGGCTAATGTCCATTTGACATCCATAGATGGTTGGCTATACCCGTGCTCTATGCTGTCAGTGTGATGGGAACCAGACTATGCTTGCACACCAAGCATCCTGGTCAACCTGCTTGTCCGCGGGCCATTACAGCCGGGCCTAATTACGAGACTGATACTGCACCCCAGGAGCCCCGGGACTCTGGCATTCTGGAAGAAGAGGGAGAGCAGAAATTCCGAGTAATGATCGAAGGAGTCAAGCGGGCCTGTGATGCTCCTTGAGTTTACGACCCGCATGAATGTTATCTGCATATTCTTGAGCCACCCCAAGGGTTCGGATTCTAAGCATCAGCGAAATTGTCTACTTTCTGTTGTTACATTGGGAAAATGCAGCTCGCACGGTAAGCATAGGCCGGGATGCATTGAAGGAGGGGCAACCCTCCTCAGCATGATACAACGAGGAATGGCACGCAAAATCATTCGATTAATATGAATGAGTGGGTGAAAAGGACGCCTTTCCAACCCTGCCATCAGCCGCAAGCCCCGAAGTAATTAAAGACGGGTGTGCACATATTCCCCACGATCCTGTGTATGCCATCCCGCCGCCGTTGTCGGCGGAAGGTTCACCTGGGCAGTCGCAGTGGAGAAGCACAATTTTTATAGTACCTCAACGCCTTGTTGCTGAGAGTCCAGGTCCCCCGGAAAAGAACTAGGAAGCGGAGGGCATTCAGACACCTGGCGCCAGCTGACCGGGCCGGTATCGGGAGGTGGTAACACGCCCCCTGAAAACTTGAGAACTGTTCATCGGCTTGCGAATACATTGGAAGTTTGCGTCGTTGGCGGTTTCATATGAACGTAGAGGCCCACGCATGTGGGTTTCACTCGACAGAGACTGATGACTAACTCTTGAATTTGGGGGCTCGCCCCGACTTGAGTGGCCTCAGGGAGCTTCTACCTAAGAACCTTGCAAATGCCATCGCTCGAGAGTCTGCAAATTCGCAAGACGGGGAGGAATACAGAAAATAATAACGCATCCGACTGTGTTAACGCCAATCTCAGGCCCTCCAGCCCCTACGACTTGCCACCTCTCAATCCCACAAGCCAACTTCCACCCAAATACTCTGATGTGATCCTGATGGCAGAGTCCCGCGCCACATACACATATATCACGATGAATCTGCTCCCCCCTTTTTATCAGATGATGCTAACTTTTTGATGGCCTGTCGAAAAGGAGGGAAGAGATATTTTCAAGGTGTTGGCCGTAGGGGCAACTGACAAATCACCCACCTTCCTTATTCCAATATCTGCCAACGCAACAAGTCTGTCTCCAGGACTAATGTCGTGAACCTGTGGATCCCTCCTCTGTGCGGGATCGGTGGGTCCTCGAACTAGAGAGGATAAGGAAAGGTGCAACACTGGAGTCTGCTGGGAATGTTGTTACCTGGAGCCAGAACTATAAAGAAGGGTTCGTGTGAATAAGGCTGCATGGAGACTGCTTCTGAATATGTGGGGGGTTGAGACGTTGGCCGTGGCATGTTTGTAGGGAGGGAAGGTTAAGAGAGCGATGTGAATCCCACAGCAACGATGTGGAGTAAGTTTATAGTCGTTCTTCGGAAACCCGCTGCTTGTGCCAGAGTGCCCATCAGGTAAGCACATGACTCCTTGGTGTCGAGAAAGAGCTTTGGGCTAATATTAGTTGATCTGGCTCTGGCGGAATGATCGCTTGCGCGTCGATGGCTTGATCAGTAAGTCGTAAGCATGCCGAGCGCTTAACACGCCAGCACAACCACGTTCGAACCAACGACCCCCTAAGAATATTCGAATTTGGTATCAAATGTTTCACATGGATACGCAAAGAGCCTCCGAACATGGAGTATAAAAAAGATGGGTAATGAAAGGTGAGCCTGATGGCTATTCTTAACGAATGGCCCTCCCAAGCCATTATTCGCTTGCCGATCAGTGTTCTTGTCATTGGGCGGGGAAAGGCAAGATAACTCCGAGGCGAGTCCATCACAGTAACTCGAAGATCAATAGATTCAGGTTGCAGTTGGGTGACATCTTGGTAATCGACATATTCTTAGTTAGGGGAGGGCAATATAAATAACCTCCTTTTTCGTAATTGCAAAGAGAGGAATCGAGTTTTTTCACGGCAACTGAGGAATAAAACTATTCATCGCGTCGAAATAATCTTCGATTTGTCAGACCTCTAAACTGAGCAGGATTTGCTCGTTGAACCATTCCTAACGACTCTCGAGGCGTGACATAACTCACATGTGTCCGAAGCATATCATTCGCATGTAACACCGCCAATTCGCTGCGGCCAGAAAACCGTTTCCGATCGCACGGCAAAAACACATAGCATTTGTTGTGTTTTGTGACAACAGAATCAGAAAATGAAAAAAAAGTAGGACACCTATATCACATGCACAACAGGCGCAAGAGAAAATCCGTCAAGAGTGCGCAAGAGCGTAGAAAGGTCGTGGCTAGTACTAGAGGGGTTGAGACTGATGTGTTTCAATGGGGTATAGTGCTGGAGAGAACTAGATGCTAGATCCATGGAAGCAAACCATGCACCTTTAGGACTATAGCAACGAGTGCTACCAAGAATAGTATTAGTCCCATTCGGTTTCTTCGAAAAATGCGAGGTTTGAAGTCGGATTGACGTAAAATATTACTATCCCGGCGAGGGGGTATGGAATCCTCAATAGTCTTCGGTACGTCCCCTTCGGCTTGACCTTAAACCCCAAATTCTCTGTGAGGTATGTAACAAGACGTCCCTGTACGCATGCCTGGTGTAGCTCGAGGGGTTTTGCGTTCTGGCAGAGGGCAAAGAACCTCGTATAGAGCTTGACGAGTAGTTTGTGTTCCTTTACGGTTGTGCAATTGAAGAAACCGTAGTCGAGCATGGAGGGAAAGGGAGGAGGTCGTCGTTTGTAAGGGTGGTTACGAGCTCGATATATTGTCTCAATACCCAAATAGATGCGACCCAGCGGGAGTCCCTGAAATAACGTCGATGATTAAGGGGTCGGTGATGCCGATCCCCTTGCTCATGAAAAGAGAGAGGAGAGAAGAAGAGCTGTAAGCGGCACAAAATTCCGCGAAAGTGCATCGGACAAAGTGGTGCACAACTGGCGAATTGCAGCTTGGCTTTTTGGTCACACAGACACAAAAGCCGAACATGATCCAGAGTTCAAGGCCAGGTCCTGGCTGAACTCCTGTCAAAAAGTAGAGAGTAAAGGTCGAAGAAAGCACTCTGCTCTTGGGGGATGGTTTTTGCGTATCGACGAATAGTATCAATGGAAGGGGTGGGGGACCCTCCTATGAAACACCAAATAGCACGGAACATGTCGTCAGCTGTCGACTGGAGCCAGTGTTCCATGTCCTGGTATTGTATTCCACTAGTCGCATGCTGGTTTCCAATAAATCACGTATAACATGCTCCCCTATTTTCTTCGGGGAGGCGTTGGAATTCTTTCTTGATATTTTCTACGAGGGTACCCTCCAGCCTCCATTTGTTAGCCTCCACCCCCAGTTTAGACGGGCTGAGAAGGCTGGCATATAGTCCAAGGAGTAAATGTGGACTATTCGCTCTTGCGAACCCATAGTCCTCGCGTGTCTGGGGATCATGAGGTATAACGTCTTGTCGCACGGCGGGTGCGAGGGGATCCGCGGTGTTAATAGGTCTCGGCGGATTGCAATCGAAGATATGACGAACTGAGTGAGATTGCTGACATGCCGTGCATGGCTTTAGGGTGGGGCTCATTTCCCAGCAAGAGTTGTATCAGTGAGCAGACATCTTTGTACTTGCGTGGGTTATAGTCGCCTACCGAGAAGTGTCATTCACACGCACGGGTGGACACGAACTGAGTCTGAATTGATGAATGAAGTTGAGCAAAAGATGAGAGTGCTTGGCAGGACCATACTAGCACTCGCGACATGAAATCGAGGTTGGCTGCACGAGGTCCATTCGCATGTAGGTAACCATCCAGTTCCCTGGTGTTCAACAATGGCCGCGGTTGCATCCAACAACAGATTGGAAAGACGATAATCTAACGATAGTGCCCGACATTTGGATGGTTAAATGATTTAGTTCAGAGCTCCTCGGAGAGGGTGAGCCGAACGGCGAGGGTAGCATAAACCAATGGCTACCTGGGCGTGTGGTCAAAGGACGCCGGAGATAATGCGGAAAGCCTACAGAATTCTGGTTGTATCGGGGGAGCGCCAGATGACTCAAGAGCAATAAACGCGTACTATAGGTATAATACGAATAGGGGAGTTGGAGAGAATAATCATTAAATTGGGGGAGACATGATGGTCACGTGCCAGCGAGTCAGGGCCCAAGGAGGATATGAAAATTGCGAAAATTTGGAATTACGTCCCTCTACTCGTCGACAGTTGGACGTTATTGTCGACTAGAACATGTTATCCAGAGCTGCGCGCGGACTCGAGACATCTTTGCTGCTGTCTCGTCAGGCACTTCCTCGCCCTGCCCGTCTCTACTCAACACCATCAAAAAGAGCCAATGCGCCTGCACTCGCGACTGCTCAGCTACCTCGACAGGAATTCCCCGCTTTCTTGTCCAACAAGCGACCACCGGCTTCGCGACCCATAGATGAAGACCGCATTCTCAATGACCTAGAACGCTTCCTCGTTCGCGATAGAACCTACACCGTCCTCCCTCCTCCACCCCCGATCGACACCACCCCGGGAGAGACGTGGGTTACCGACACATCGACACAGGAGGCCATGAGCATCATGGATGCCTGCCTCCACAACCTGTACGACGTCCAACGCGCTAAGCTCATTTTTGGCCAGCTACGAACAAAGGCAACGAGCACCCTCCTCGAGACCGGCGTGTATAATGCCTTCATCGAGGCGTACTTTGGTATGGCCACCCAGAAGGATACGGAGAATAGTCAGCAGTGGTTAGAAGACATCCACGATCTCTATGAGGTTCTAGAGAATGAACTCGAGAGTACCGCTCCCAACAAGATGACATACGGACTTATGCTACGTACATGGCAACAGTGAGTGCCGCTTCTGATGAATGAAGGACGTGTTTTCAGTGTCCATTAGCTTCAACCGCGACTCGACTAACCGAAAAACATCCCGCATCAACCTTCCGAATCCTACCACCCTCCTCGAGAGAATGTCCCAACGCAAAATTTCACCTACTCTCGTGGTGGCGGAAACCGTTTTCGATACTCACGCGGCCGCAACAGAGGCCATCAAAACCCTCTCGCAAGCTGCAGTCAACCTCAACATACCAGACGTTATCGCTGAGCTTGGCCAGGCCGAGGCTATTGCCACATCGGAAGATGCCCTGAAGGATGTTCCTGAAGTCATGCCTGTTTTGCGACCAGCAGTATGTTTGTTTCTCTTTCAACAATCGCTCATGTTATTCTGAGCGGCATTTCAGAAATTCGATGACGAGGGCAATATCATCTCTGAAGCCGAAATTCCCTTCAACATCGCCCAACTCCGTCGACACCTTATGGAAGTCAACCAAACTCGGCGTGTACTTCCGGAAGACGTGATGGTGCGACAGAAGCACCTCGAAAAATCAGCTTATGATGTTACTCTAGAACGTCTTCAGCAACAAGCAGAGACCCTCGATTCGCTTGGTGTGCACAACCCAGCACTGAACAACTCGACGCTACAGAAGTGGATGTGGGACTGGCACGTCAAGCTTCGTGAACGTATCGACAAAGAGATCCGGGCCATCGCTAAAGCTGAATCCGAAACCGAGGAAAAGCCGCGCGGGTCGTCTAAAAGACCCGAGTCGCTCTCGCCTTATCTTTCCCTCGTCAAAGCCGAACGTCTCTCTCTCATTGTCATCCTCGAAATCATGCGGTTACAAGGCTCAAGTGGTCTATCTGATGGGATGAAGACAACCCGCGCGTTGATTTCGGTTGGTAAAGCTGTAGAGATGGAGTACAAAGCGCAGATGTGCAAGAAGCATCAGATTTATGTACCCAAGGAACAGAGCCCGAGGGGTGGGGATTATTATTCCCAGCTCGGGTATAGGAGTCTACAGGAGAAGAGAGTCGCGGCTGCGAAAAGCATAATGGATGGGGAGGAGTGGAGTGCGTCCTGGTCCCAGGCTACGAGGTCAAAGATCGGTGGGATTTTGGTTGATTGTTTGATGGAAGTTGCAGAGGTGGAGAGGACGGCGGTTGATAAGAAGACCGGAGAAAAGATGTATGTGTTATGCTTCTCCCTCCCTCCCACTCTGGCTAATAGCTTTGGTTTAGATCTGAGATGCAACCAGCTTTCTACCATGCGTATGAATATCTCCGAGGCAACAAGCTTGGTGTTATTAGGTTAAACCCTGTCGTCACTGAGCGCCTCGCAAAGGACCAACTCAAAGATACCCTTCACCCCCGACATCTTCCTATGCTTGTGAAACCTCAGCCTTGGGTCAGCCATAACGTTGGTGGCTATCTGTACAGCAAAAGTAAGCTCGCTATCTTTCCTTCACGCTAACTTCTACTGACCTCACTCTCACAGCACCTGTTATGCGGTACAAGGATAGTTTGGAGCAGCAGGTATACCTCAAAGAAGCATCCAAGAACGGTCAATTTGAGCTCGTATATGCCGGCCTCGACGTTCTCGGCAGCACGCCCTGGAAGATCAACCGCAAGGTCTTCGACGTTGTCATTCAAGTATGGAACTCGGGTGAGCGGTTAGGCAAACTCCCGCCTGCGGTGTACGATAAACCCGAGCCTGAAATTCCGGAGAACTCTACAACGGATATGAAGGCAAGAAACGTGTACTTGCAGAGGCAGAAAGCGTATAATCAGGCCAAGGCGAACAACCACTCAGAAAGGTGTAGTGTGAACTATCGCCTTGAGATCGCTCGTGCTGTGAGTGGATCCATTTCCTGTCATTGTCTTAGTGAAGTGACTTGATGGGTTCGTGTATAGCTCCTTAATGATACCTTCTACTTCCCGCATAACCTTGACTTCCGTGGACGCGCATACCCCATCCCTGCACACTTGAACCATATCGGCGATGACCTCTGCCGTGGTCTCCTTACTTTCGGCGAAGCAAAACCTCTAGGCGAGCGTGGTTTACGTTGGCTCAAGATCCATCTGGCCAATCTTTACGGGTACGACAAGGCCAATTTTGACGATCGCGTCAAATGGGTCGACGAGCACTTGCCCAAGATCCGCGAAACCGCCACGAACCCCTTGAACGGCTCGAAGTGGTGGCTTGAAGCGTCTGATCCTTGGCAGTTCCTTGCCGCGTCGTTCGAGCTCCACGAGGCGTTGGAGAGTGGTGATCCATACAAGTTTGAATCGTCGTTGCCCGTACACCAGGATGGAACTTGTAATGGTTTGCAACATTATGCTGCACTTGGTGGAGATGTACAGGGTGCGAAGCAGGTGAACTTGGCTGCGAGCGATAAGCCGAGTGATGTGTACAGTCATGTTGGGAGGATGGTGGAGGACGTGATTGCGAAGGATGCCGAGAGGGGGGAGAAGTATGCGATGATGTTGCAGGGGAAGATTACGAGGAAGGTTGTTAAGCAGACCGTCAGTTTGTTTTTGGCTTCTATATTGTCTGAAGTGGGGCTGATGGTGGTGTGCGTTGTAGGTTATGACAACTGTGTATGGTGTCACCTTTATTGGTGCTCGTGAGCAAATCGAGAAGCAACTTAAGGACCGGAAGGACGTCCCTGAGGAGGAATGTTGGCAAGCTGCATCGTATCTTGCACACGTCGTCCTTGGGTGTATCGGAGATTTGTTCAAAGGCGCGAAGTCGATCCAAGTCTGGCTTAACCTCTGCGCTCGCATCATATCGAAATCGATCCCGGAGGAGCGTATCCCGGAGCTCATGGCGGAGTACCTCGAGACCCCGGAAGAGCGTACGAAGCGCCTGGCTGAGGAAGCAGCTAAGAGGGCTACGAAATCTGGAAAGAAGCCACGGAAGGATAAGAAAAAGCCACAGTTGCCGATGCAGCGGTTAAAGAAGGAGCAAATGACGAGCGTGATTTGGACTACACCCCTCGGATTGCCAATTGTTCAGCCGTATAGGAAGACAGTGCGGAAGCAGGTTATGACGGCCATCCAGACTGTGTACATTTCAGACCCGAACTCGTTGGCTGAAGGTACGTGCTGATTGGTTCCGTGCAGGGGCGTATTACTCACGGCGCTCGGTGTAGTGAATGCTGTCAAGCAGGCTTCGGCGTTCCCACCCAACTTTATTCATAGTTTGGATGCAACGCATATGATGTTGACTGCACTTGAGTGTCGTGTACGTGTGCTCTTCTTCTCTACGGGACTTAGAAACTGACGCGTCAGTATAGAAAAAGGGACTGACTTTCGCTTCGGTACATGATTCGTATTGGACGCACGCGGCTGATATCGACGAGATGTCCGGCACGATTCGGGATACCTTCATCGCCCTCCATTCATCCGACGTTTTGGGTGAACTGTACCGCGAGGTACGTGTTTCTCTTATTGTGTTTATTATATGCGCAATTCTGACTCCATTTAATCAGTTCCTGAAACGATACGAGAACTACAAAGTCCCTCTCATCAACCTCAGCGGTACTGGTCTCGCAACGAAGCTTTACAATGCTGGCAGTCGTATCTACGCCACACCCGAACAAGCTGCCTCGCTCTCCTCACTCAAAGAACTCGTGGTCGTCACAGAAGGAGGCGCGTCCACCGTCGACGAGTCGCGTGCAGTCAAAGACGAGGACGCCGTCAAACAGCTGCTGAGCGATTTGAAGTCGGAGAACGGTGCTGGGTCGATGAGCGAAGAGGATGCGGATAGTGAGTTGTCCGAAGATGAGGGTGAGGGTGTGCAGGTTGAGTCAGTTCAGGCGCGTGTGGCGAGGGAGAAGAAGGAGCAGCAAAAAGATGCGATTGTGAAGTTGATGGGCAAGTTTGTGAACTTGTCGGACCTGTTCCCGCCTCTGCCGAAGAAGGGAGAGTTTGATGTGGGGATCATTAAACAATCGCAGTATTTCTTCTCATAGGCGACCGTCGCTCTCTTTGTTGCTTTCTTTGCTCTCTTTATCGGGATGGCGGGTCTTTTTATCCCTGATTCATCTTGATCCCTTGTCGCGTCAATTTGGTTACCAGTTTTGCTTCATTGGCTGCACTGCTACGATTCAAAGCACCCACCTTTATTAGTTGGTGTATATATTTATGCATTCAGATAGATAGTAGTCGTTCTAATATCCACACATCGCACACGTATTATGTATCCTAGAATAATTGTCGAATACATTGCATCAATTTTTGGGACGGCATTTGATTGAACTACATACATTGGCCAACTTCAAGCCGGCCGAGTTTCTTGATTGTATCACCCACTGTGAATGGTACACGATTTGTTTCTTCATCGTATGACATCTTAAATCTGCAAATAGACTCGACCTCAGGGAATGTATCCATCAGTCTGCCAAAACGGCCTTGACGTCCCAATCATCCACCACCTGCTCCCACTCGGGTGCCTCAGCCTGTGCCACCTCCCTTGATGCCTTTCTTTCCAAACTGCCATAACTTAATTTCCCACGCTTCACAGTGCGTCTAACGAGTCGCAGAAGACGCAGAAAAATATGACAGCTTGTTCGAGTTCGTCCTCTCCTGGGACAAACTCGGAGGAAGCTTGCACAACCGTTGTGGCAGGCACCTGCTCGCAAACTTTGTACTCACGCGTCCGCAAATTTGATGGCCGGGCGGTTAGTCCAAAAATTTCAGCCACCAGCGATATGGGGACACGGAATGACTCGCACTGACTCTCCTTCTGAACGCTCGACACGGACACTGATGGGAGGCACATCAGATGACATACAATTATCGGTACATCTTCAGCTTACGCACTCTTTTCCGGAGAATCATGACTACGAATCCACGCA
This sequence comes from Podaxis sp. AQ795752, assembly GCA_018524425.1. Taxonomy (NCBI): domain Eukaryota; kingdom Fungi; phylum Basidiomycota; class Agaricomycetes; order Agaricales; family Agaricaceae; genus Podaxis; species Podaxis sp. AQ795752. Next base: position 4,911 of record JAEUWK010001533.1, on the reverse strand, counting down.
GTACCGATTACAAGGGATGGTCTCGCGAACAACTCATTGAACGTCTATTGGCGCTCGAAGGTCCTAGATCCGTCAACGCGCCTATACCCTCTCCTTCTCTTCCGCCTCCCGCCACCTCCGAAAACCAAGACCGAGACCAAAACACAATACTAACGATACCGAACACGGGCGTAATCCGTCCGGTCTCAACAAAAGAATTCAACTTCTCGAACCATGCTAAACGTAAAATAGCGCTCAAGTTTTGTTACTCTGGATGGGAGTATTGTGGTCTTGCGTATCAGAATGGAGTGACTCAACTGCCGACGGTGGAGGGTGTGCTATTTGATGCGTTGGCCAAGGGGAGGTTGATTGATCCTGAAGGAGGGATGGAGGGGTGTGGATGGGAGAAGTGTGGGAGAACGGATAAAGGGGTGAGTGCTGCTGGGCAGGTTATCTCGCTTTGGGTGAGAAGTGCGGTCGGGAGTGTTGAGAAGGAGAAAGTGGTTGAGGAGGCGAAAGAGGAGGAGCAGCAGGACAAGGAAGAGGAGGTTACTGTCGACGAGGACTCGGGGCTTCCTGGACTTGGTGAAGGTGATTTCGGGACACTAGATCTCTCTGAATCTTCCACTCCCTCCCCAAACTTGGGACAATCCTCAGACGAAACGTCAAAACAAAAACATGAGCTAGACTACATCGCCATCCTGAACCGTTTACTCCCACCCACAATCCGAGTTCTCGCATGGGCACCCGTCGCACCTGGATTCTCAGCCCGTTTCTCCTGCAAATACCGACACTACAAGTACTTCTTCTCCTCACATAGCCTTAATATTTCCGCCATGCGGGAAGCTGCCACACGTCTTGTGGGCGAACATGATTTCAGGAATCTGTGTAAAGTGGACGCGCAGAAGCAAATAACGATGTTCCGCCGAACCATCTGGAGAGCTGACATTGAACCTGTGGACGGTGATTCTGCTGGTGGCGGAGACATTGAGAGAGGGGAGGGGATGTACGTGTTCAACTTGGTCGGGAATGCGTTTCTGTATCATCAGGTCCGGCACATCATGGCCATTTTGTTCCTTGTTGGAACGGGGCTGGAGAAGCCATCCCTGGTAACCAAATTGATGAACGTCGCGGAGGGTGCAGAGAAATACGGAGATGCGGGTAGTGAAGAACCATTGGAGGTCGTGGATAGGAGGCCAGAGTATCAGATGGCTGATGCGTTGCCGCTTATGCTCTGGGATTGCGGATACGCAGAGGAAGACGTGAAATGGCGTGCTGGGACCCTTGAACCGGACACGGACACTGTCTCGACCGAAGACAACGTCGACTCAAGACGAAGCGGCTCTGGAACTGAAACGGATCTATACCACCAACTGCATTCTATCTGGACTCGTTCACGGATATATACAGTACTCGACCGACATTTTCTCCAGGCTGCAGAGAAGTATCATCGTCCGCCGTACTCCCCTCTACCTATTCCACCGTCCTCTTCTACCTCCATTTCGGCTCTCCTTTCGGATTCGTCTGTATCGATTAATTATCCGGTTGGTGGTGGGGCATACAGGAGGGCTTTGAAGTACGTTCCGGTGTTGGAGAGGAACCGACTGGATACGGTTGAGATGATCAATGAACGGTGGAGGGTTGGAAAGGGATCGAGAAGGGCTGAAAGGAAGAGCGCTGGTATGGAGCAGGTTGTCGACGACAGTGATGAGTAGAGGTATATTTATAAGTTCCATTCATCCTCCTTGGTTCTTACCGGTGAGGAATATGTTGTCTTTGCACAAACGTCAATTTCATGCACGTTCACGCCTCATCATGCGTCCAACATGACTTGAATGACTTCCCAAGGTGCATCACAGATCAGTGATGCCAAGATGTTTGTCTATTTCTGCCTGGCACCAGACAGGAGCTCGGTGGGGGTCACGATGAATATCAGTTTCAAGTCTAGTCACCACATGGTCTGTATCTAGTTCCTCAAATATCCAGGATGCGGCCTTGTAGTCATTCCCGCCTTTGATCATTCCAAGCATACTTCGAGCAACTTCGTCGTAAGTACAATCGCTGGTTCTTGATGCTCATCAGCAGTAATCATCGAAAGATAGGCGAGCACCCTAGTGGATCAAGCCGTCGATAAAAGACCTCATCAGACGGAAAGAGAGCCGAGACGTGCGATAGAGGACTTTCCTGGACAACAACTCGCTGGGATGTCGGAGGTGCGAGTTGAGATGATGTGGCACGTTTCATATGTAGCTAACTACGGACGTTTCGATGACAGTAGTATAGCATTGATACTGTTGTTCTAGAAAAGTACACAGTTCTCGTCGAACATTTCGAACCTACCGAGGTTGTGGTATGCAGATGCGCACACTGTGCGAATGCAGAACCAAGGTAGTGACTGTCCCGCCTTTCCAAGACGCGTACAGCCCGGCTGCTCCATGGGGAAGGCATGTTCATTTATGGGTGTATGTGCGCACTCATAAATAACATAACGAGGGGAATGACGATCTGCTGAGCCTTTGTTCCGCAGGGGTTACAGAGGTTGGGGGGCTTGGCATTGGACTTTGTTGAATGTGCTTGGGTGTGCTTGGGTGTTCTTGGGCGCGGGGTATGAGGTCGTCTTTCGTATTCCTTTATGCGTCAAGCCTCGTAAGGTACGTTAGGTACATAGGCGGGTCGGAGCCAGCTCCTTGAATCAGCAGAAATATGGTGCCGAGGCCTCATGCTAAACTCAGACGTTGTGTTCATAAATCATTGAGCGTTGAATGGGTTAACTAAGTATCAATGGATGTCGGAACGGAATAAAGGGCAGACAAGAAGTGAGGCTATTACGAACACCGAGTTTATTAGGGGCTTGTGTGCTCCATCCATCTTAGTCGCGTGTGTATCTAGACCGCAGGAGCTAAGTGAAAACTCCTGGGGTAGCCTCAGATGCGGGAGTTCAATCTGCGCTGAGGGCCAGAGCCCAACTGAAGAACCGCAGTTCCTGGATTGCGGTGGGATTGACTAGTGCAAAGGAAAGAAGTCACTGTCGGGCTTGTTGTGCAGAGTTTTCGGATATCTACTGCCCATCCGTTTCAGCCGTCCGTCTGTTTCGCCATTATTCATAGGGGTCTATGTTCCTTAAATGCAAGCCCATGGGTTTACAGGATGGCTGTCCATGCCCTCGCGCTGTCTCGAGGTACGATCGAGTTACGAACCGGCGATATGTCACAATGCCAAGGTTGCTTGTCAGTGTTCGGAAGAAGGATGGGAAACCACTGCGGGTCTCCATCGTGTGTGGTAGAAGTGCGAGATGAGAATCATCTCGGAGGACGGCAGTCGCGATCTGTAACGAGCCGTTGTGACCCGAATGAGCAGCAAGGGACAGGAACGCGAGTGCTGGATGTACCATAGCAAAATGATAACTAACAGCTGTTCGCAAATGGACGCATCACATCAAACGTCAGATGAATCCAACAAATCACAAACCATCTGTCACGAAATCAACATTATTGATCACTTCATGAACCCCTTTGAAGTGGGGAAGCTGGCTCGCATGCAGGCGTGTCAAGCTGCTTATGGATCTGCTTCCTGCTCACATGCGAGCTATGAAGCCTTTCGCATGACGAACAATCATGGGTAGAAGACGGCTCTCACAATCATCCTGATTACAAGGATGATGGGAAAAGAGATCCATCGTATCTTGTTCGTTAAAGGAGAAGAGAGTACCTCGGAGGTACCTGATACCCGTCTTGGTGGTAGGAAAGGAGGCGAGGGGCAGCGAGACGAGAGGGATAACTAAATAATAATGATGATGATGGACATTGAAGGCATGACACTTGCCGAGAAGTGCCATGTGGATGGTTGTCAATAGGTCGCGATGGTTGTTAACGCGTTAACTGACCCATCATGACCGGACCACTATATTAAGTTCTTCCCTCCTTTGGTCAGTCACCTCTTTCTCTCCGACTCCTTTCCTCCCCTTTTGCTCTTGCTCTTTTGCTCGAGGCCGTCGCCTAGTGCGCTCCCCCAAGCCAACGCCCCGGCACTGGTGTCGCTTTCATCTTGAATTTTCTGCTACTTTCCTCTGAGAAGTATTTTTCGGTAGTCACAAGCCCTCACATCACCTCATTCCTTCGACTTGTTTTAATCCATCTGCATTTTCCCTTGTCGATTTTCATTCATCAAAATGTTCTCCCGAAAACTTTGCGTTGCTTTCCTTACTCTCGCACTCTCCTCGTTTACCGTACAAGCTGCTCCAGCTTCCCAGTTCCAGCAATCTAATGGTTTTGGTGGCCAAGCACCATCTTGTGATAATTCTGTGCGTCACTTTCCGCGTCAACGGACTTAGCCCTTGCTTATAATTGAACTTGAACTTGTCTTTTTCTTGGCGGTCACCCTGTTTTTTTTTTTAATATCTCTCACTGGATTTTGGCGCCCATTATGTGTGGGATGACAGGGTCAAGTTAGAACTATCACTCAGACAGTAACCGTCACTGCTGCTCCACCTGCACAGACCTCGAAGAATAGCGTGGCCATCGTACAACCCGGAGGTGAGTGTTTATTTATAGCATCAGATTAAAGATTGGCATTAAGCGCGTGGTAGGTAACGGCAACAACAACAGCAACAACAACGGTGGAAATAACAACGGCGGGAACAACTCCAATGGTGAGCATGCACGGTTACTGTATGTGATCTGAAGATGGTCGTAGCTGAGGAGATTTCACAATAGGTGGGAACAACAACAATGGCGGCAGCAAGAACAACAACGGTGGTGGGAACAACAATAATAACAACAACAATGGCGGAAATAACAACGGCAATAACAATAGCGGGAACAACAGCGGCGGGAGCAACAACGGCGGGAACAACAATGGCGGGAACAACAATGGCGGGAACAACAATGGCGGGAACAACAATGGCGGGAACAACAATGGCGGGAACAACAATGG
>JAEUWK010001444.1:0-74538 GCA_018524425.1 Podaxis sp. AQ795752 | reverse complement strand
GATATTCGTCTTAGTCTAACAAATTTTTCTCCCATGCCAGCAACTACCATGAGCATCTACCCGTGCCTTGGTCAGTACACGCCCTATGGATGGGCACTCAACAGGCGCTTTGAGACATACAAAGCGCCGGTAGTAAGCGTGCATTTATTTGTTCAAACTTTATGTATATTTGTAGAATGATAGCTATCTTAGCTATTTATAGTATGTTCTGTGGCACACATGTCAATCAGATTGACGCCGTGACGATCATCATGATAATCAGTTAAATGACTGATCATCATGATTAACTATCTTATCGATGGTTATGATCGACAGCTGTCTAGGTAGATAACAACTATGTAGAGCATCTGATAAGTCTATATAAGATGAAACAGGCTATGTCGAGGGTTTCCCCTCGACACCATTGTGCCAGTAGTCTCAGTACTCATCATTGTTTCTTTTATTGCACACCAACCCCCTCATGATCAACTATCTTATCAATGGTTACAATTGACAGCTGTCTAGGTAGATAACAACTATGTAGAGCACCTGATGAGTCTATATAAGACGAAATGGGCTGTGTCGAGGGTTTCCCCTCGACACCATTGTGCCAGTAGTCTCAGTACTCATCATTGTCTTTTTATTGCACACCACCCCTAAGTCTATGTGAATGATCAGGCCAGGTTTCGATCAGCTATAGGTGGCATTCACACAAATCCCAACAACTACCATGAGCATCTACTTGTGCCTTGGTCAGTAGACACCCTATGGATGGGTGTTCAACAGGCGCTTTGAGTTATACAAGGCACTGGTAGTAAGCGTACGCTTATTTGTTCAAACTTTATGTATATTTGTAGAATGATAGCTATCTCAGCTATTTATAGTACATTTTGTGGCACTGTGTCAATCAGATTGACGCCATGGTGATTGTCATGATAATCAGTTAAATGACTGATCATCATGATCAACCATCTTATTGATGGTTACAATCAACAGCTGTCTAGGTAGATAACAACTACATAGAGCGCCTGATGAGTCTATATAAGACGAAACGGGCTGTGTCAAGGGGAAACCCTCGACACCGTTGTGCCAGTAGTCTTGGTACTCATCATTGTCTTTTTATTGCACACAGCCCCAGTAGGCTTACACTTATCAAGGCACCATGATCCTGATATTTGGCAGGAGACCAGACTATGCCCTATTCTTCATCACCTTTTTATCACCTCGAAGAAGGCTACTGACCAGTTCTTCATTGGCCCCAACAAGAAAGATGTCACTCAATACATCACACACTGACTATAAGAACCTCCAACATTTGAGGAAGCCTAACATTTCATTACCTGTTTTACCTTCCCCATATGTGATAACTTACATGGACCTTTACAGTAGTTTCATGAGGACATGACACCTTAGGAGGAGGGTGATGTTATGGTCTTAGATGGTTTCATCTATATTTAGATGTGCTGACCTAGCAGTATTTCATATGTTGTGTCAGCCCCTTGATGACTTCATCTTGACTCACCCACTTTCTTATAATGACTTATACTATCACCCATCCTTGTTTCATCTATTATTAGCTAGTCTCTCTAGTACTATATAAACCCTAGGTAGAGCACTTGTAGTCCTTATGCTTTACCAACTTGTTCTCTCCCCTTTGCTCATCCTCAAACCTTTGCCTTAGTTGCAACCTGAATGCATAACAAAGGTTGTAACAAAAACCTTCTAGTATCTAAGTAGCCCCTCCCAGAGGTGACATTCATTAACTGCTATGTATAGAGCAGCAAAAAGTACCCCTAGAGGCAGCATTTATTAATTGTCATAATGAGAGTGGACAGTCCTAGTAGTAGCAGTCTTTGAATGCTATGTCTGGAAGAAGAGTAAACAGTCCCAGATGTGAGGGTCTTCAATTGCCATCTCCATAGGATGTTGACTTGTCCCCATATATGTTGTTAGTTAACAATTGCCACTTCTGTATAGTCTTGAGTTGTTGCAAGAGGTAGCAGTCATCAATTACCACTTTTGTAAATGCTCATCATGAGCTGGTATATACAAATATCTATTCTAAGTCTATCCTTGTCCATGTCTATCTCACTCTCCTGGTATCTTCCCTGCACATTCCTGCATATAATATATTGCCCCTAGGACCTCTAGGGATTTGTCCCCACAAGTGCTCATAACCCTGGGTAAGCTACAAGGCAAGCATTTCACTTTCAAACTTTTGTGACACTATCCAACACCGGATCAGTGGTAGTATGCCCAGGGAACCTTACCACTATACAACTTGATGCTTAGCACAAGACAGCAAGAACACTGACAGACTCGCGACACTCATACATCAAGAAAGAATACAACAGCGTATTCCGGTCGTGTATCCGGGAGAATAACTGATCATATTTGTAAATTTTCAGGTATCAAGGTAACAAAAGCGAACGGGTAAACAAGTCGACAAAGGGAGAGTTCTTTACAAAATGCAAATTAAGTATGTTATTTAGGAGGGGGGGACGCGGTTAGAACAGAATAGGATATCGTTAGTAAGAGCTCGAACGGAAAATGAAGCAACCCATTAAACCCGTCAACGAAGGAAAATATAAACACCGAAAAGAGAGCGAAGTGGTATACAAGATGGTCTGAAATAACAAAAGTAATGTCTGCAAAAAAAACAAAAGAGCGTATGTTTATACCCTCAATCCAAGAGCAGGGGAGGCGTGTGATGCGCGTGCGAACCGAATTTGATCATGCTGGCCGTCGTCTCCATGGGTTCGACGAGGAATCGAGCCTGGTGTTGCATCTGCTCCAGATAATGGGGATCGTGGGGAGAAGGGGGAGGCGGAGCCTGACGGGGAGCGTGGGCTAAAGGAAGCTGTTGACGCTGCGGAAAATGTTGGTGAATGGGCGAAGGCTGGACCGAAGCTTCCTGCTCCCGATCGGAAAGGTAATATTGACGAGGGTGATGGTATGGAGCGCCGTAATGCTGAAGATACTCGGTCTCCTCCGAATTCCTCCTGGCCGCCGCCGCCGCCGCTGCCATTTCCGCGTGAAGCTGTTGTTGAGTATTGCGTAGATCTTGGTTGTATTGATGATGGACTGGGGAGGGTTGGGGAGGGACGATCGGCAAGTGCGAGCGCTGACGCCGAAGAGACGAGTCCGGAAGTTGTGGGACGCGACTCTGCTCTTGTGGAGGATAATAAAAACGTAGATGGTCCTGCGCTGTTATTTGCGTCATTGCAGAGTTCCATGACGGAGAGTCGCCGAGATTGAGGTCGTGACTCTGTGTCGTAGTCGTAGTCATGGGCGGCGTCGCGCGGTGATGTTGAATCATCGTATGGACCGTCTGGTCCCGCGAAAGGTCGTTTACGAGGGTTGACGGAGGCTGGTGAGGAGCCGGATGCGGGGGCGGTTGTTGCTGTGGGAGTGTCGAGGCTGGGTGGGGAGAAGAAAAATGGCGAGGCATCGTTTCCGGGAGGGGATGGCGGGCCTGCATCGTAGTTTGAGAATCCCAGGTGGGGGTTTGGCGGGCGTCCATAGGACTGTATTGATAACTCTGGCCGAGAGAAGCCCAATCCAGTTCCTCCTGCGAAAGCAGGTTTTGCTGAGAAGAGAGATGCGGATGCGGGAGCTGTGCCGGGACGCGTTGCGGTTGTGGGTCGTCGGAGGGTAAGTGAGTTTGGTAAAAGTACGCTGCTCCCGCTCCCGGACTGTCCGTGAGAGGAGCCTGGAGGGGCGGGGAATGGCTGGATGTGCTGCTGGCTGGGGGAAGCGGAGAGGGAAGCGGAGACGACTGCAGAGAGGGGCGGGAGGGATCGAGAATTTGGATCTGCAAGTTTGCTTGAAGTTGTTGGACGGCTGGAGCTAGTTCGTGGGCGACCATCCCGGGCTGAGGCTGAATCGGGGACACCGAAGCCGATTGAGGAGAAGGGGAGAAAGGACTGGCCGGGGGCTGCGGCGGCAGCTGGAGATGGGGAGGTTGCTGGGGGGGCAAGAAAGGACTGGTTTGAGTCACGAAAGGAATGACTGTTGTTGTTGTTGTTGTTGGGCTTGGAGTCTGCTGTCTGGACATGCCAGGAAGGCTGCTGGTGATATAGAAAGCCATCATGGTCGCCCTCATAGCCAGTGCTTGTGCCAGGGCGCTGGTGGAGGGGCATGGGAAGGTCCTCCTGCTTGACAAGGCCGGCAGTAGAAGGTGTGCCATTTGAGGCGCCTACAGGTTGAGGGGGAGGGGGTCGACGGCCGCCACGAGTTGAAGCAAGTTTATTTGCGGCAGCCATGGAAGCATGGAGTGAGGTGAGATCGCGCATCATGCGCTCATTCTGCTCCTGCTTGTCGGCGTGGACGGTCTGGGCATGTTGACGAAGATTGTCAAGACGCGAAAATTGCTTGCCACAGTGACAAGTGAAAGGGCGTTCACCGGTGTGTTTCCTGGGGAGGAAAAAAAAAAAAAAAAGAAAGCAAGATGAAGAAAAGAAAAGCAGAAAAATTGGGCAAGGACGCACCTGATGTGGCGAGCAAGATGCTCGCTCCTTGAGAAAACCATACGACACTCGCCATAGCCCCTGCATTGGAAAGTCTTTGCAGGAGCAGGGCGGTAACGCTTTGGACCGGACTGGGGCTGCTGCTGAGAGTGCTGAGGATTGGTGGCGACGACGGCAGCCATGTCTCCTGGCAGCTCTGGAGGATGTTCCATGAGGGGTGAAGAGAGAGAAACCGCTATAAAGGTGCCTGGATAGACACCAATCCTGGGATCACCCCTCAGCTTGAATCTCAGTGGAATCTGAACCTAGGAACCGTCGGAGTCTCAATTCCCTTGTTTCGGCTCAGGGTTACATCTGCCGTCCCGCTCGCCGGCATTCCTCTGGCAAATGGTCTGACGTCGGGCCTCCATTAACACCTGACGCATCACACCTAGACTTGGTGGCGATGCTCCAGAGGCACACAACAACCTATTTGACAACTCTCTATGTACTCGGGTACCTTTTCTTCACCCGCTCAAGTCCTGTTGTCAATGATTCTTTTTTTTTTCCACCCTCGTTGATCTGTCAGACGACATTTGGCGCTATCCCTTCACGGAAGCGAATAGTGCCCAGCAATCCTCGATCTACTCGCACAGCTGCCTTCATGGCTGTCTCAATGGCCCACGAGCCGTATCAACCGGACATTTTCGCACTGCTGTAATTTTCATTTATGGGTCGTTTCGTAAAACCCACTTTCCGGAGACAAAGTGCAAAACGACAATACAAACAAAGGATTGGATCTGATTTAGGACATATTTGATGGGATTTCTGTCCCATGACTTATTGAGGAATCTCAATCCACTGATTGCTGATCCGCATTGGTTCTTGTTTTCTCCCGATCATTTCCTATGCAATGCCTGATGACAATTCGGACTTGAGTAACCTTCACCTGCTCTGTGCTTTTGCTTGATCGGTGGTCCCACATCAACCTTCAGAGACCAGAAATCATTCGAGTGGCCGACCCATTGGCTTTTCCTGCCCATCGGCATACAAGATTCAACAATCCGCGTTATCAATCCCTGTCATGTCGAATGTCATCTGTCCATTAAAAGATCGAAACAGCAAATGGGCTTCTCTGGCGGGTTGCAGTTCAGGGTCCTAAGCCCCAAAGAAAGCTCGTCGTCACGCAGAGGCTGGGAATAATCACATTTTTATCACTCGCCACGTCTAGTCTCCCAACACTCAATCCACACATTCCTCATCTGATTCTGTCGGCTCCAAAGTTTTGACGCCACCTTTTTCTCAGGAAAATAAGTATGACCTGTCATGCGGACACACATCAGGAATCGCTCCCGTAATCGGCATCAGTTACCCACCATATTACGTTGTGATTTTCTTCCTCCAAGTATTCCCCCACGCCGAGAACAAGAACACAACTTCTTGTCATGATCTGTCAAGATAAACCAGTATACGCTGTTCACGGTCCCTCCAGAGGTAGAGTGCCCTTGACCAGGTCAATGGAGCAAAGTTCCGAGTAATTCTAACTGATGGAATAAAATGGGGATGAGGATGCCCAACCCCAGACGCGATCCGTCTACGAAGCGGGATTGGCCAGTTACTATTTTCAATTCCGAATGAATCCTCCTCGCGAAAAGGGGAAGCTACGTTGATGATACGTCTATCCGAGGTCTGTCATGGAGAAACCTTCCAATGACCTGTCAAATCAGCCGAGGAGTGCGGGGGCGTGTAATCAATAGCCCATCTTGAGTACAATGATGGGTGCAAACATACCCCAAGTCCCTCCACAGTGGATATGCAAGTGGGAAGAGCAGCAGGAGAACTGGGCAAATCCACGTGGGGAAAGGGGGGGATCAGGGTGTCGGCCCCGAGATGGTTCCTGAGGAAGCAGTTTGATCTGTCCTGCTGTAGGGACGATTCAATCCTCCAGCCTTGGATAGGATGCTCGGGTTCCTGCAATCTCCGAAACAACGTACACCGACTCGTAAGGTTGCAACTATCGACATACACACATTCGCCCGGCCCCCGTTCACATTAGAAGACAGACCCATATGCATTATATCTTCCCACCAATGTGATCGATGGTAGAGCCTAGACCATGGGATCGATTAAAGACACCTTGGTATCCCGGATTACGACCTTGAGGTTGATGTAGCACATGATGGATTCTCCATGGAAGGCCTCTATGAATAGCATTCTACCCGGCTATTCATAATCATCTCCTTGCTGCTCGAAATACATACATTCAGGACAAGAAGGAAAAAAAAGTACATATAATGCACATGCAACTAACGATACACCATTACTCATCGGAGAAGATGGAGAACGGTCGGTTCAAAGGCGCAGGAGACCGCGCAGTGTGGGGGTCAGGAGGTTCGCGTCGCGTGGGTTCGATTTCACTTCTCATCACCATAATATCCGGAGTGTGAGGGACTGGGTTCTTGTAAAAACTCTGATACCCGCTTGGGGGACCAGGTACAGGCACCGAGGAGTAGATCAGTCTGGGGTTTGACGGCTTCCCTGTCATAGTTGGAGAAGCCGTGTCGTTGTGTTTTGGAGAAGGAGAGTTGTCGTTTGTATCGGATCGGGAACAAGACTCAGGGATGGAGGTCAAGTTGGAAAGAATGGGGATGGGACTGAGAGGGACAAACCCCGGTGGAAGAAATTTTTCCGTCGGAAGAATACCAGCGATGTACTCGCCACCATCATCATCGCGAATCACAGGAGGGTGATGATATGTGGGGTGTTGGGCGTGTATGGTATAAGTGGTGGATGTGGGTGCCACTGACGATGAGTTGTCAGGATCACAAGGCAGTGTGGATCGGTTGGCATGTTCAGGGGTGAGCAACACGGGATCCACAACGGTTCTTTCCGAGTTGGTAGGCGACTGCGACTAAGTAAACAAGTGTCAAAAAGGTGATTTGAGTAGCAATGAGGTATATTTTTTACCGGTGGCTCGACATCAATGTTTGGTATGGTGGTGTTTGAGACCGAGCGTTCTTTCTGGAACTTAGATCTCAGCCATTCTCCGGAAGGCTTCGAATCTCGGTCGTAAAATACGCTAGGGGCTGGGACGGGAAGGACGACCTGACGTGTTTTGCGCCGGGCGTTGATGGGCTTTGGCGTACGCGAGCGAATAGGATCGGTTGTCGTCGGCCGCTCAAGCGGAGCAGGGCGAGGGCGAACGAGACGAAGAGGTTCCGATGACATGGGACGCTGGAGGAAGGGGGAAAGTCAAAATGGCGTAAGGACTTGATGAGGAAAAGAGGATAGCATACTGGGATGGCGTCAGGTGGCAAAGAATCACCTTGCCTTGTGGACAGGAAATCCGAATTCTGGGATCGCCACTCGTCCGCTATGCGTTCTGGCTGGGTCATTATGGGGCGGGGATCGAGAGGTCTCCTGTTTGACTCGCCGGGTGGTCCGACCAGGTCGAACTGGGAGATGTGAGAGGAGCCACTAGGTGGCGTTCTTGATCGAGGTGGTGGTGTCTGGAGCTGATGAGGATGAAAAGATTCCCTCAGGGAGGGGACAGACTGAACGGTGGAACGACGGTTACTCCTCGTTCGGGCTGAATTGGCTGAGGCTCTGCCGTCGCTCAGCGGATGGGTGGATTGACTGTCACTTCGTGGGCGAGTAGAATGGCTGTCACTTCGTGGGCGAGTAGAATGGCTGTCGCTTCGTGGACGAGTAGATTGACTGTCACTTCGTTGTCTGTTGGGGTAATTCACCCATTCATGGGGAGGGGGGAGGGCGATGGCGGAATCACCCTCGCGAACGATGGGAATGTAATTATCAGGGGGGACATCGACGGTAGGAACTGGAGGGATGGGAATGGAATCGTGGAAGTCAGAAGTCTGGTGTTCTGGAGGATGGCTCGAGAGGGGATCTGGGACAGCGATTGAAGATGGTGGCCGAGGTTGAGGCTCGGCTGCTGTAGCGACATGAACGACAGTGGGCACTGGTGCGGGGTTGCCATTGCCAGTCACAAAGGATCGTCTGGACGGAGGACGAGGAGCGGTGCGAGGCTGCGGAGGCGCCGCGGGTGGGAGGGAAAACAGAGGTTGTCTGCGCCTGCCAAGCTCGAGACCTTCTTGGAAACCAAGACGGCGGCCCTCGTCCATAGCTATCTGGACTGCACGCTCGTCAAGCAGACGACGGAGTCTTTGGCGGTTACGATGCGCACGTTCCTCGGCATCTGCACGAGCGTGGTCGACCTGGTCGACGATTTGTTGTGCACGGAGAATTTCTGGAGGACATCAGCCACAGGACATTGGTTTGCGCTGTGGTTTATGCACCTTTCTGTGCAAGCTCTAGCTGGATCTTCCAAAGCTGGAGCTCCTGCTGTGTTCTGGAGAGATCCGCACGGAGTTGGCGTTTTTCTCTGTGAAGGAGATGTATTTGAGCCAAGAGGTCAGTAACCTGATTCTGGGCAGCGTCTGCGCGGGCGGACTCTGCTGCCAGGTGTGCTGAGAAGGAGAGGGACATGGAGTTAGGGGCGAGAGAGCACGTGCCAGCAGTGTAGGTAGCTTATCGATGGAAGTTGGTTCCCACGCCGTGCTTGCAAAATTGGATGGACGCCCGAAGCCCCCGACACCCTCACCATCGCCAGCAACAGCGAGCAACCACCCCTCCTCACCCCTCGGCACAACAGCAACAACCATCTGGGCACCACGACCACCTCCTTCCGCAACATTCCCCACAGTAGCCACCCTTGGAGCATTACCGTTTCTGGCAGACAGGCCTTATCTCTGGACCGCTCATCGCGTCTGCTTATCTGTGGTCTGCTCTCCGTATTAACCCAGCCGGATATCGCCCATGTCCCACGGTTCCTATTCTTCGCACTCTGCCTCCATCATGACCGAGGACGAGGAGGACTGGGAAGACTATGTCAAGGGTGGCTATCATCCTGTAAAGATCGGCGACTCATTTTCAGACGGACGTTACATTGTCGTCCGCAAGCTTGGCTGGGGCCATTTCTCCACAGTATGGCTTGCAAAAGACACAAAGTCCGTCTTTCTCCGTATTGTCACTTTCACTCCTCACATGCCCCCTAACCCTTTAGGATGAACCGCCATGTTGCCCTCAAGGTCGTCAAGTCCGCACCAAGATATACAGAAACCGCCCTCGACGAGATCAAACTCCTCCAACGTCTCATCATCTCCTCAACTCCCCCAGTCCAGCCTACGCCAGACAATCCCGACCCTCCCCCTTCTCCCTCCCAAACTCATCCTGGCCGCTCTCATGTCATCTCTTTCCTTGACCATTTCCGCCATAAGGGCCCCAACGGCGTCCACGTCTGCATGGTTTTCGAGGTACTTGGCGAGAACCTCCTCGGTCTTATCAAACGCCATCAGAACAAAGGCGTACCCATGCACCTCGTCAAACAAATAGCCAAACAGGTTCTCCTCGGCCTCGATTACATGCACCGCTGTTGCGGCGTCATACACACTGGTAATCCCTTTTTTTTCTCATCGCACCTTCCTTCACCCACCCCACTTTCAGATCTCAAACCCGAGAATATCCTCATTGCCATCGACGACGTCGAATCCATCATCGAAGCCGAGCTCGCTAGCTCTGCCAATGCCTCCTCTCCCCCTACCAAACTTGTCGGCGTTCCCCCCTCAAGAGGTCGTGGTGGGAATCAAACTCCCCGCTCAGAGTCCGTCTTCATCACCGGTTCACAACCCCTCCCTTCCCCTTCATCTTCGTTCGGCTCCAGTCCTATGCTTGACAAATGGGCCTTTGGCATGAGCAAAATCGACAACTCAGACGACGCCTCTAGCAAACCCGGCTCTTTAGGCGACAAAGGCTTTATCAGCTTCAGCGCCGGTGCCAAGCGTGGCCCCAATACCGATCTCGCTGCAGAGGTTGGCAATGTCTCCCTTGACACCAAGGGCGGTTTCCCTGCCTCTAGACCAAACGTCCCAGGGCCTTCACTATTATCCCAACAAGCACCTTCCACGAAACCCATGGCAGTTCCTGCTCCTGTGGCCCATGAGGGCAGATCAGACTCCGTCTCAGGCATTTCCAGTTCTGTCATGTCAGTGGATCACCAATCAGACTCCTCCTCAAGTATGTATGAAGGCAACGAGCGCATAACTGTCAAGATTGCTGACCTCGGAAATGGTACGCTCTCATGTTCCCCGTCCAGTCGCTTGCTAGTCTCATATCTTCCTACCAGCAACATGGGTCGAGCATCACTTTACGGATGACATTCAGACGAGACAGTATCGCTGTCCAGAAGTTATCCTCGGTGCCGATTGGGGTACGAGCGCCGATATTTGGAGTGTGGCTTGCGTTGTCAGTCCGCTTGGTCATTGTTTCCGCGATTGCCCCTTTTCAACGCATTTACAGGTCTTTGAGCTACTAACCGGCGGGGACTACCTCTTCGATCCAGCTTCTGGTCAGCGGTATAGCAAGGACGATGACCATATCGCACAGATCATTGAACTTATGGGCGAGCTCCCCCGTAGCGTTGCGTTTGCCGGCAAGTACTCTCATGAATTTTTCAACCGAAAAGGTCCGATTGGTTTTTGCCTTTGTCTAGTCTTGATATTGATGGTCCCCGTCAGGTGAGCTACGCAACATCAACAAGCTTCGTTTCTGGCCTCTCGATGCTGTATTGCATGATAAATATCTATTTCCCCGAGCGGAGGCTGACGCCATCGCCTCATTCCTCAACCCTATGCTACGATTGCACCCCGACAAACGTGCCAAGGCTGCCGATCTTGTGCATCATAACTGGCTAGAGGGTATCGTCGTCCAGGGCGAAATCGATGTTATCAGGCGGGCAGAAGAAATGGAAAGGGCTCGGAAGGAGGCTATCGCATCCGTTGCTCCGCCTACACAGAACGCGAACGGTTCATCGGACAGGGACGAGTCCACGAGTACAAAGGGCCAACAAAGTACATCCACCAGTCACACGAACCCGACATCACGGGAGAAGAAGCGGTTATCAGGGCTTACGCAGAGTGAAGTGGATGCGATGAAGCCAGTGGGAGAAATTGAGGAGGAAGAGGAGGAGGAAGAGCAGTCTTCACGGCACGACACGCATGGTTGCCATCAACCCCCAATCCTTTCTGCCGCGCCTATACCTGCCTCTGCGCTTCCTAAGGAGAACGTGTCGAGTCCTCGGCATGCTCCAAGTGGTAAAGCGAACAGCAAGAAGACCTGATGAGCCGTTACCTGTTCTGCGAATTAAATCGATTGATCTCTGTCATGTTGCATATCTTTCTCTACTGTTCTTCCCATCATTGTCCAACTTTTGTTTGCTCCCAAGTTTTCTTCACGCTTCATCAAACTTATGTGACCTTTCCGCGATTAATAGGTTAACATCTCCGTTACTGTGATACAAGCACCCACTGTTTACCCCACGCCCTTGCCCATTTCCTGTTATACTACTACATTTTTTTTACAGATATCCTTACCTCTCCATCGTTCCCCACCCCCCCTTTTGCGTACATTACTCTCCTTTCTGTTTCGCTTCCAGGCATTCTACTCATACGTCATAGTGGGTGTTTTTTTGGTTCTGATGATGACGACGATTTGTGTGTAACGTTCTTAGAGAGACGCCGAGAAGTGCGAATATGAATGTAATTGTACGCCTTTAGACTGTTGCTTTGGTTTATATAACTGGCTAGCAGCATCAACCTGGCTATCGACTAAGATGACGAAAGAAGCTCGCAATTATGCGTTCACTTGGGGGTGTTTGTTGTGAACGCCTTGACATGCCATTGAACGACATAAGTATATAAGACGCAAAGCTGACGGGATTAGGTGCAAGCAAGGGTTTGGCACATGAAATAATGGAGAGGCAGTCAATCATAGAATGTACTTACCCTTCATGGCCTACATAACTTCTCTTGCTGCTGGCTTGGCCGAGTCGCACGCCCTCAGAGTCTTAAGCCCAGGAGACGTAGAAAAAGTGGCCTGAAGCAGAGCCCTCGACTTTCGTTCAGAACAGGTCACATCCACCACGAGCTTTTTTTTTTTTTTTTTGAAAGATGTCATCCCGCGTACCTTCCAACCGTCTTACGACCTTATCTGAACAGTCTCGAACGCCAGGATACTCATACATCTAGCTTTGCTTGATAATAGGAGATCTCTGTCAGTTACTCCATTCAAGACGAAGCTAGAGGTTGACTGCGACGAGCCCCGAAACGCGGCGAGGTATAATGCTCTTGAGATGCCGAGGGTACCGCCTGGGCGGCACACGACTCAAGCTCTTGGATTTCCGACTCGGCCGAAGGACAACCCTTCCGAAGACTAGAGCTGATCAGAGGTTGAGGCAATCGACAAGGAAAGTTATTGATGAGGCAGAGGAGGGAGGAGAGACTTTGTTGAAGGTGATAAATGTTGAATGATCTCTTGCTAGATGTCAATTGGGATCATGGGTTCATGTTATCACAGAGCCGGTAATGTGCGGAGTATAATTTGCGCCTATGTAAGTGCGGTCTCCAAGGTATCAGTGGCCGCCACTAAACAAACCAGGAGAAAGAGGCGAGGACGAAGTTTGGACTAAGGAGTCGGTACAGAGTATTGAACGAACAACAAAACAAGAATTTTGTGACCCTGGTGCGTAGGAAGGTGAGACGGATTAATTCAACATCGGAAACAGGAGGTTTAGGGGGCGGAGGAAGATCATCGGTAGGAGGACAAGGAATTCTCGAAAATGAGGAAGAATGTGTACTAG
The DNA here is from genome assembly GCA_018524425.1 of Podaxis sp. AQ795752. Lineage (NCBI taxonomy): Eukaryota > Fungi > Basidiomycota > Agaricomycetes > Agaricales > Agaricaceae > Podaxis > Podaxis sp. AQ795752. The sequence continues at coordinate 61,398 of JAEUWK010001444.1, read as the reverse complement.
GCTGTTAGGAAAACGTTGGTGGGTCAAATACTCTAATTCATGAACGACGACAAAATGCGGTCAGGGATGGTTTTCCTTCAGATCAAGCAGCGGCCGCCCACGTTCCACCCAGGGTGAAACCTCAAAATATCCCAGGGACGAGAAGGAGTTTGGATTCTCAGAACAAGATATTGCTTTCAGGGGGCACTTGTCCATTTGGGCACCCAATGCCTTCCCTCCATCCGACTTTTTGAACTCACGTCAGTAGAGGAAATCAATTCAAGGACCCTGAGCTCACCTTCCTGTAAAAGCAGCTGTGCATTTTTGGGTTTGCGTTCACTTCGCCATAGCTGAGGTGTCTCATCAGGGAGGTATGAGCGGGTAGCAACAAGGCCACATACACACATTCAAAGACTGAGTATTCTGAATCATAAGGTATTGCCAGAGCACGTTTTAGGAGGATATGCCCGAGGTCATCAACGAGGGGGCAGGCGTAGGTGCATGAGGTCGGTTGCGCATGAGATATGTGGAGGCAAAGGAGTAGGAATGTAAGTACGAGGTGGTGAACGAGCATGTAGGTCGGTGATAAATACGTGAAATGATATAACCTCTGCGCCATAATGCACGTGACGAGCTTGTTCATTACTCACTCCTAGTGGTCAAACCCCACATCTTCCCTGACATATTGTAATGAATCTTGTCGACCTCCCTGTAGACATCCTTCGCGAGATATTGCGTCGCCTCGATGGGGATTCCTTGTACGCATGTCTGTTGGTATGCCCCATACGTTAGTTATTTCGATCAAATAGTCCATGATGAATTGATTCATCACACTAGGTTTCCAAAAGTCTCCGAGTTTTTCTTCAAACATATCCAGAATTCGAATACAAATATAGGCTTGAGAAACAGGGGATGATCGATACGTCCGAAGGACAGTACTCATATGAAACCAGAATTCACGCATTGAAGCAACTCACACATTTCTGGTCGATGTCTGAACTCGAGAGGACACCGACACACACCTATCCCGTTACCGGAGAGTGCATCGCGTATGAACTTGTTGCTGGTGTATTTGCCAAGACGGATGGCTCTACGCTGACTATCCATTGGCTCCCGTCTCTCGTCACCCCCGCACGACAGCTCGTACGACCTCAACTAGGTTTTCACGTCAAAGATTTTGCCCTTGACCCAACACAAGATCTTATTGTTATGATTGAGGCAGATCGCTTGTATGTTTCTCTTCTCGGTTCCGTATCAAGAATATCTCAACCGTCGTTGTGTAGGCCAGATGTCGTCCCCTACAACCGCCAAGTAAATCTCCACATCCGAACTCTTTCGACGAATACTCCCCATCCTGAAGCCCGCAAACCAGTCATTCAATTTAATATCCCATTTAATCCTCGTGGAAATGATCTATCAGCTGTCACCATTCAGCTTGCGTCTGACGTGCTCTCCCTCTTCTTCTCTTCTGGTCCTGGATCACCCCATCTCATTCTTTGGGACTGGAAGACGGGAACAGTGCTTCTAGTAAGTGGGATCATGGACCTATCGCTAGAGCGCTAACTTGACGTCCGACACAACTGAGAACTCTATGAGCCCCAATTTACAACTTCCGTCTGGCACCCGGTCATTTGAACATTTGGGCCCGCGTTCCTACGCCATCTTTTCCACGGAAAACAACGGGTGTATATACGTGTACAATATCCACTATCCAGCTAAACCGGTCGTGCCGCCACACTGTGCCGCAAAACTTATGTTCCCAGCGCTCCTTCCCGGAATCCAGCTTTCATCCCTGTACTCCCACACCGGTCCTTTCCTAGGAAGACCGCGCCAAGGGACAATGTTTACGACAGCTCCTGACTCACGTGTATATGTCGTGTCCACGCGTTTCCTCAATAGCTCACTCGCTCATGCTACATTCTTCATCGAACATTCGGCCTTTACGCCATATATGCAAACGAACGGCGCGATAAGTGAGTCGCCAGAAGTACCTTGGGATATATGGAGCCATCGCAAGGTGTTCGTCATTCCAGTACAACTTAGTAGCAATTGGTTGAGGTATGTTTTTATCCGTCACTCGTAGTGGCACTCGTAGTGTTCATGCATTCCAGGTACGTTCAGGGAACTCGGGTTCTCATGCCCCTGGATGCGGAACTGTGGGACGTAGTAATTCTTGATTTTAACAAGAACCAAGGACCGCCTCAGGATGCTCCAGCAAGTAATTTTGAGGTTTTCCGCGAGCCTATTACGCACATCTTGCCAACAAAAAGGTGGCCGTTGTTATTTCGGACATCCTGTAATTCATTCATGATCGACGAGGATTTTATCCTCGGCCTAGAAGTCAGTACCCGTTTTCATTCCACGCATCGTGTTTGCTAATAGTTTGTCAGACATTTGGAAACTTTGAGGAAATCATTCGGAGCTTAGATTTATTTTCCATGTATGACATTGGAGATCTATAAAGGCGCAAATCTGTGGTGGAACTACTACGTTCGATTAACTCCCCCTTCTGGGGCACCGTCTCTGCGGTCACCGAAATAGGCCATTCTAATTGGTAGTTGAGGGGAGTATGCTCCTTGACATAACGACTCCAGACCTGATCGACACTGTCCAATGTGGCAAAGTCACTGTGCGCTGGCCAAAAGTTGTCACCCCCTTGGGCCAAGAAATCAATGGTGGCGATACGATACGAAAGAGCGACAGGCTGACCACCGATAATCAGCGTGATGAGCTTGCTTCCGAAGGGTTATACGTGAAGCGAATACTCCTCCACACTTGGACGAAGCTCGTTACAGCCAGACCATTATTGACGCTAACTTTTGAAACAATACTCTGTGCACCTGCACCCGTGAGGTAGAGCTCGACGATACTATTGCCGAACATTCCAATGCCCGCTGTTGGGTGATGTTACCGGCATCAATCTGGCTGCGGATACCACCAGCATTCATGATGGCAGCGACAGAATCGGGTCAATTGGCCTGGATCGCGTCAGCGGTATAAATTTTACCAGAGATCATTGCTATTTTAGAGTCTTTAAGATGATGCACATCTCCGAGGGTATGTTCGCCTTGTTCACAAGTGGTTTGGACGAGAGTGGTTTGGGTGAAGCCAATGATGGTGCGAGCAAACTGGTCAAAAGCCTTTGCCCATTCCTTGACTTGTGCCTTGAGACCCGGTTCTTCCGCAGTCGCATTTGTGAGGTGAATTGAAGCACCTTCACAGGATACAATTTTACCACGACAATCATACTCAACATCAATATAACCCAAGCACTCTCCCCAGCTATAAGCTGTCACGACGAAAACCTCGTCGCCATCCAGGTTGTTGGCAATTGTAGGGTATGGACCAGCGGCTCTGGTGACGTTTCCGAGGAGGGTGGGTGAATGACCGCGGATATTCAAGGAAATGCCCGTCGTGTTCTGGGCGAGATGTATATCCTCTGCGTACCCTATGTGCGTGAGTGCGATGAGACGCTTGACGTTCAGGTGATATCTCTTGACGAGATTAACGTTGGGCGGCAGTAACGGATCCTCGAACGTAGTGAGATTACTGGGATTGGAGATGTTGGGAGTGGTCCCAGTAGTAACAGGCAAGAGGGTGAGGTTGTAATTTATAAAGATTTTGAAAGGAACGAGGTGCTTGGAGAGCTTGGGGTGTTGAGTGTGAATGTTGCTGGGAACGTGAGGTTGGCCAGGAAGTCGCTCAAGAGATCATCGCCGTCATCTAATTCGTGATTCCCGAGGGTCATAGCATCAAAACCAACCTGGTTGAGAGCTTGCACGATCTTTTCGCCCTTGTAGACTGTATAGAACGGGGTTCCCTATGCCATTAGACTCAATCAGGATACTTCCGACTGGGACGTTGCTGTTCAACCACAGCCTTCACACAGGATATCCACCGACACAGCCTGTAAGCGAATGTTAGTTGTTAGGAGGGCGGTGATAACAATTGTCATCAGGTAATAATCTGGTGAACCTTTCGACGGGTCTGTGCAAGGAGATCCGCTGGATCGGAACTCGTCGAGATGACTAGCAGAGGAAGACAAATTAATTGACACGACGGGACACAGTAAACAGCCGAAACCTTCCGCGTGCACGTCATTGTTGTGGAAGAACGAAATCTCGAAGTTCGCGAGTCTTTCCATCCGCCGCTTTTCCCGCGCCCACTGCCGCGATTGTTCCTTTCATTGGCGAAGCCAGCGTGCTTGTAGCTGGTGGCGTTGTGAGACAAGGAGGCCTACCTTCACGTCAAAATTGCCTAGCGACCGCAAAGATTGCGCCAGGCATACTTGGGCAGCTAAGAGGAGCTTTGACAGGTGCATAGCTTCCCTTAGGCAGGTGCGCACTGGCGGAGTCGACGGTGAAGAGCCAAGGAGGCTTGCTCGGCTCAAACCATGGCTATTATAGCTCCCAGAAGAATGGACTTAGAGAGCCGCTTAGGGTGAGATGCCGCATCGGAACGCTGATACAGTTGATATCGTTCCATACTTAGGTAAATGTAAATTAGTGCAATCAATCGCATACACATGGTTGTAAATGCTTGTACGAGATACGGTGGACTCTCTTATAACTGATACCTCTCAAACCCGATACTCTGTCCTAACTGATAGATAGAGGCGACGACGGAGTTGGTAGGCGGGGATTTGGACCCATATCTGATATTTTGCCATACCTAATAACCGATAGGTCTCGTGAGGGTACAAAACTGATAGCGCCGAGATAGAGCCTCATAGCGCTGGATGAGCATGGGATGATTTTCATTAGATGAGCTCAGCTGAGACTGCTTTCGGTCTCCTAATTTGTTGCTCGGCCACTTGAAGTTCCGGGCGATGAGAAGGAAATAGATAAATTAAGAGAGGCAGAATTGGAAGTCGCTCGCATTACAGGTTTCTTTCGTCGTGGATAACTGTTGTTTGCACTGTTCACCTCTATGTCTATTAGGCTAGAGAGCATGACATGATATATGGTCTACTTTCAAAATTAATACCCTGTCGTCACTGATAGCTCAGGTCCACGGAGACCTATCAGTTGAGAGAGAGACGACTGCATGTATGTTTGACAGTGGAGCTAGAGTGATCAAGGAACCTATCTAAAGGGCGTCACGGGGAGGTTCGGTTTGACAGGGAGATAGCACCAGCACGCAAGATAGTGCAAAATTCCCACTACATGCAGTTACTAGCTCTGGACATACGAAATGACCGAATTGATGATTTCCGATCTGTGTCAAATAAATGTACACAGCCCATTCTGACATACATCCAGGATCATCGCCGAGATGGCCTACGATGTCCTCATGATGTCCACGCCTTGCCGCGTCTCCATCTCCGTCTTCAGCTGGAATAGGCTAATTACTCTTCTTCGTGTTAGCCACTGTCCCATGTAGTTCCCCTGACCACCGAGGTCACCGTGCCCCAGAATTCGAATGAGCAACCGTCATGTTTCATTACTAACCCTGGCTCTCTACTTAGCTACAAATACTGTGAAGAGGAGAGAGAAATGCCCTTCCCCCTGACAAGGGATTCCTCCGTGCCCATTCTTCCTTTCAATTGACCTCATGTTCGGCAATCCCTACGCTCAGGGAGGCTGGTTCAACGTCGAAACACATGACCTTCCACTTCCCGATCAGAGACTTTCTCCAACGTTTGGTGCTTTGCCTCACTATATCCCTGTCCTCTCTCCAAACATTATCACCTTCATATTCTCCAGCCGGGACCAGGATATCCTGAATTGCGATGTCACAGATGCCAACTTTCAGAGGTCCTATAAAATCACCACGGATAAGCGCGGATTTGGGGAGACAACAATCAAACGCGCTGATGGAGAGATCTCGGGAGTGATTGATTGGCAACGACACCCAGAGGTTGAGGTGTTCCGTTCATTTCAAAGACAACGGGCCTCCAGGCTTCTGGAGCTAAGTCCGGATGGAAGGTGTGTTGCCCTGGTCTCTGATTGGCATTAAGGGATTGACGTCTGGACACTGGCATGGCATGACGCTCTCCAGAGACAGATTCATGGTGCTTCATGGTAAACGGTATATTTGGAAGACCTTGAACGATGCGACCTCCGTAAGTTTCGGTGTGCTTGACTCTAAACTAAATGCTCCTAACAAATGGCAGCTTCATCTACTTGACAACGACCAAGGGCAACCGATGGTCAGAATAACTCGTATAAACCAGGGTGTCCTCCTAGAAATCACTACCTCCGCCTTTCAGGCAGGCTTACTGGATGTCGCTGTGATGGTGACCATCCTGTTGCATTCTGGTCGACGTTTTGATTAACACATGAAATAATAATAATGTGCGATAGATATCTGTGTTATAAGATAGATCGTGCGACGAATTTGTCCGATTCGTGTGAGCCTGCCTGCCATATGGTGCACTGATACCACAAGTCAAAGGTCCATCAAGAAGCCATGTAAATTCGCCCGATATTTCGATTTAAAAAAAAAATCGCCCGATGTGTCCAGTTTCAATGAAGCGGTATCGTCTTATCTGGACTGTTCAACCTTTAGAGCCTCGTCCTCGCGATGCCGAGTCGTCTCCTCCATGGAGTTGGGAGATAGATATCGAATGGGTGACCGACAAGGTATCCGCGAGGTGGAGACTGATTTCGTTTCTATATTGTTCGCATGATTTCTTTCTGCTGTTCAAGAGATAAAGAAAAATGTTGGTGTACCTGTTCAGACCCATTCAATTCTATATATGAGAGCTATCGATACAACCCACCCAGGATGTGAAGTCTAATCAGAATCAGCAAGAGGGAGAACTATAGTTTTCAAGCGACGTACATTCCAAGAGAATATGTCTCCCTCGGATACCTGAAGCTCAACCCGAGCATTATGGCAGCTGCTAGAACGGTCAATGCTCCCGTTTCAACAGTCAGGCGGAAGATATAGCTAATGAGCTTTTCTGTTTCTCTAAATGTAGCTCCTTTCTGTGCATTGATACTAAAGTGGCAAACCCCAAGTGAGATCAAGAAGGAAAACCTCCAATGCGGAAACAATGAAAATATCACAAACAAAGTTCCCCACAAGCCAAATCTTTGAGGAAGCGACTTAATAATTTGCATAAAATAGACTCAGCACAAAGCACCCACTGTAGCAAAGAGGGAGGCTCCAGGAATCCCTTCGGATTGAGGACCTGCACTGCTGCCTTACTGAGCTGCCATCCTCTTCAGTTATGTCGAAAAGCATAGGTTCATGACCAAAAACATACATAGTGGCTTAAGCCCACAGAGCCTGCTGTTTGTATGACAGTAATCTTCTCAGAGGTAATGAGTGGTCCGAAGAAGGCCGAGGACAAACGAATGGCTAACCATGATGATGATCATTACCACTGTGCAATATAACCTTTCACCTTGCCTCATGGACCATATCCTCCTGTGATTATGTTAGCACAAGCATCATGCAACGTGAGCAATAGACCTACGATGTGAAGGATTGAACAATAGCAGATTCTGTGCAAGAGCTGTTAAAAGGACAATAAACCATGAAAAAGGAGATACACACCAAAACCACTAGCAATGGTAGTGCCACCACAAGGGAGTAGAGATACCAACCCCCCCCCCCCCCCCTACAAGCTCTCAGCTCTATGAGTAGTCCCCATACATTCCGTATCATGACAACAAGTCAGGATAGCTCAGTTGAGGGCAAAAACTAGACTGAGAAAGAATGACATCCCGGCGATTAACGCATCTCAGGCTGTTCTCACCTGCACATAATAGGCCAATACTTGCACAACAGGTGGTACAACAGAGAGTGGTGAATTGTTGAAAGGAGAGTGATCACGGGCGGGACAGTCAATTCAGAAGGGGAAAGACAGTGCTTCACAGCCACTTGATGAACTGTGAAGTGTGGCGGAGTTGAAAATTTCACAATGTAGCACAGTTAGTGTGGAGTGACTGCACTTTGGGAGTAGTACTGCCCTGAATATGCTCTGCAATCCACCTACCCTTTGGCGGCCATGGGCGGAGCCGCGGAAGGTCTGTCCACAGTCTGCCCATTTTAGCTACATTCGATAGCCCACCCATTTCGATGGCCTTGGTACGAGTTGATACATTGCAGCATCCACTTGCTAGGTATCCTTCGCGATGGTCGAAGTGTTCACAAATGTGTTGCATAAAGGTGCCAAGAACATGAACTATAATAATTAAAATTCTGCAGGAAAATGTACTCACCACCGGCGACTACTCTCCATGCACTTAGAGCGACATTAGCATTGTGTGTCACTTAAGCGTGTACCCCGGATAGCTTGATAAACTCTGTTATTCCAGCGTGCTATTCAAATATTTCCCGATGATGATGTCACTGCATTCGCAGTCCGACAAACCTGATACGTGCGCTGAGGCTCGAAAATGACGACGTTTCAGAAAAATGAGACTGTTCCATACCTTCATGCAAGGAGGAGTAACGTTCGGCGCCCATTACTTCGCGCTCGTAGCCGAGTAATGATCAGCAATCAACATTACTCATGCGTACTGAGAGATTGTGTCCATATTTGATGGTTCTAGCCCTGGATAGGCCAGGGGTCCAGAGGCTATTGAACTGGTTTCGTGGCCCGGTTCGGTAGTGAATTGAGCGTTTAGCATAAGTAAGATTGCCATGGAAGTAAGAAAAACAAGTATAGCGACGGCGACAAAGGCAATTTTTCTAGACAACATAGATATTCCTGAGACGGAGCTGAAGCTACCAACGGGATGATTGTCAACCGAATTCTCACCAGACATCCGAACTTGGCGCTGGTCGGTGGTCCATAATTATGGCCAAAACCGGATCAAAAGCGATCATTTGATTACATGCTTGATCCGCTGTTTTCAACCTGAAGACTTCTAACGAGATGGTGCCGCCCTTTGGACTTTACCAACTGGTTCTAGTACATACCTGAGGGCTATATAATCGTATTCCCCATATGTAACCGACAAAAGTGATACACTTTTGGGATCCGGTGATTGGTGGTGAATCTAAGACCTGAACCTGTTGAGTCAAACGCGGTAGTCCAGCCAGCCCCTGGTTTTGTGGTGCGGGTAAGCTCTTGCACAGAGTATTGTCGTCTCCTTGAGCCTGCCATCATCCCCAAAAGATTCCCGCCGATGCCTCTTGTGTGAACCCTGCTCCTCTCCCCTCTCGTTTTTATATATAATCCCAAAGTTCTTCTCAATAGCGTCAACGAACCAACTTTTCTACTCTCTTGCTTTTCTTCTCCTTCTGTTTCCCACCACCCATTTTACTCAGTATGTACGGTATTAATCCTTATGCTCAGGCAGGTTGGTACAACCCCGCCAATCCGTCTTCTATTAATGAACGTCCCGGACCTACCATCTCGAGCCAACCTCCGACGTTCGGTGTGCTCCCGTACCTCGATGGTCCGGCTCCTTCGACAAAGCGATTTGTCTTCACATCACAAGGACAAGGCCTCATCCGGAGGTGTGATGTTGTCGACTCCGACACACGTCTCATCGCATACAAAATCAATATGGCGCAAGATGGGTATGATTATACCTCCCTGCAGCGCTCAAACGGATCTCCCGTTGGATACATCGTATGGAAGCCGCAAGGACCCGAAGTGGAGTTATATGGGGCCGTTGGGAAGCAGAAAGGCAAGGATTGGCTCCCTCTGTCACCTGACCAAAGGTGAGCCACTTGATGTTTTTCGGAATTGCTTGGTTGTTCAATTGCTGGTAGTTCTCGCTTTATGCGATATCACGGGAAACATTACACCTGGCAATTTGCGCGGGACGCTATGTATGTGAGTGGCTCCGAGTCCTAATTGCACGGGGGAGAGAAATGATTAATGTAACATTTGACTGCGGACAGTTTTATGCCTATAGCCTCAATAGGCATCAACAACTTGGAAAGATTTATCCTGCAAAAGATGGGACGACGGTGTTTGAGGCAAGCGAACTCATCATAAGTCACGGAATGCTGGAGAGCGTTATCCTCGCGATAACTCTGCTTCTGTCGGAACGATTCCGCGACTGATTTAAGAAATCATCTTCCTCCACTCATTTCGTGCGACAGCCTTTTCTCGCTTCTAGCGCAGTCCTCCCCTTATCTATTTATTCCCATAGCTATCTATTTATTATAACTTAACTTGTCCCACGCCATCACCGTAACCATATACTAAGTCTATCTTAACCTGTAGCATACGCTCATTCTGTTTGTATTACATGCGTTAGTAGTTATAGAGTAGTCTAGTTTTATCTGATACCGTGACAGGAGAAACGCTCAAGACCTGAGGTTATACGTGTCCCTTTGAATCTTAGACCCTTCATATGTGAGCAGTGTGTAAGCTAAACAAAGATGTCCGACATGTCAGTTACTCGGACTCTGAGCGACATTGCACCCGGTCACCCGTAACTGGCGGCGAGGAACATGAAACGATGACGAAGCGCTGGGGACACATACATACTCATAACACAGGTACCGCCCGGGATCCCGAGTAATGATCGTTCTGAGCTAGCACCGCGGGGGCACAACTGCTTCAAAACGCGTGCTTGTAACACCGCTTAGAGCGAACCTTTCACATGGCTGGAAATGTTTCCGCAAGTTTTTGAAAAAGGGTATTACGGGAGATCTGTAGCCACAATGAAGATCTGCACCGCTATAAAACGCTCAGAAATCCATTGCCGTTTGAGCTCGATTTTGTAACGGCCGGTAATGCAATGTTCCTGAGCTCTGACAATTTCCTTTATATGGTGCGGGATGGTGAAAACACAGACTTTAGTGCAGCTCAAAGCTGGATGGACTTGCTACTGTAATGTATAAATGGCGTATATTTTGCAAGACCGGGCTCCCATAAGACCCGGAAGTTACATGAAAGATCACACCCGCGGACAAACTTACTAGTCGGGTAGGTATTGACGGAAATCACTGAATATTGTCTATGTCCAGCTTCTGAAAATGCATTAGCGGAGTTTCTGGGACAGCGGTCCATTGCTTGGTTCTTAGCTTGTTTAACTCGGCTCCCATCATTGACAAGGAAATCCTTGCACAAAAGGGGATATACGTCCGACACTGCCAAGTGTCATTTAATAACCAGCAGTATCTTTTCTGGTATCCTCGACACTACTTGAGCTCAAACACTTGCCTTGGTTCTTTGTTAACCTTCCGTCGCACCGCTGATGCTCCATTAACATCAAACCTCAACAACACCAGTCACTACATGCTTTTCCTACTGCCAAAAATAGCTTCCCTAACCACCGCCCACGATTCGACTTCTCGATCTTGGGCCCTTCATTCGAAACATTCATCGTTTGACGATTACCACATACTCTAACATACGCTACTCGTTGTAGAGAAGCTGGACCTATCACATCCCTGGCCCCCGTTCTGATGTGTTAAAAAAAAAACAACCAATCAAGTGTTGTATCCCCAATCAATGCGTGGTGTATATTCTCTCCTATCACTTTTACAGGTCGCACTCTGTGCGGTCCATTTCCAAGGACCGGATGACTTGCCTGGTGTTGACCACGATTTCATTGTTGTAGGAGGCACTGCCGGCGCCGTCGTGGCGATCCGCGACTTCAAGATACTAGTCCTTGAACCCGTCGTGAGCTCACTCCCTGTAGCATCTCATCTGCAATAGTCTAACCGCTGATACCCCTAGGAATGATGAGGTGTTAGACGGCCTGGTTCCTGGGCTATCTCACAGTGTTCAGGTACCTGGATGTGTACACTGGAACCTTACTACCTCCCCGCAGGCTAATGCAGGCGGAAAGCGTTGGCTTACGCAAGGGGCATGATGCTGGGCAAGTGCTCGTCCCACAGCAAGCAGCATCTCTCATTCCTACTTTGAGTCTGTGGTTTCACACTGCTGATCATAGATGAGATGGCGTACACCCGAGGTTCACACTATCCGAACAAAGCCAATCTGATCCGTCTTTGCGCAACATGAACGACAAAATCGGGATATAAGGGCCATACTATCCCCATGCGTTTAACGATTTGGTCCTCGAGGCAACAAAGGAGATGAGTGGCGAGTTCCCATACTTGCCTGATCTGAACGATGGAAAGCCTATCAGAGTCGGTGAGTACCTAGTTTGTCTCGACAACAATCACGAATGTAGTGCTTAGCTGATGTTGTTGCGTGGCTTTTACAGGTTGGGGTCAGGCAACGGTCGAGCAAGGTTTCCGGAATAGTTCCGCTAGCGGGTACTTGGCTCACACAGGCGACAATGTGCATGCTCAACACGCGTGTCACCGCATCTTTCCCACCAAAGACTATGGATACACTAATGAACACAGGAACATTGATTTCCGCAAAGTCGAGTTTGCCGTGAGGGCTGACGGTGAGTCCCTTCATATTTGTTGAAGCCTGAACTCTATACTTTACACCGCGAATATCAGGTCCTAGTTTACTTTGACAGCGACAAAGGACTTATCCTTTCTGCTGGAATCACAAATACTCTCAATTCATGCTCAGTTCTGGCATTGGTCCCAAAGATGAGCTCCAATCCCTCGGCATCAGCCCCATCATCGACAACCCGAGTGTTGGCAAGAACTTTAGCGATCAAGTATTGGTACCTATCAGTTCACCCCAAGCCTGGACCTACTACGGGCGTCGAACCTCCGCTCGCTGAACAACCCAGCTCCTAACCCGAGACTAACTTGCTCCCACTCAGTTTTGACCAAACAGAAGCTATGGCCCAATGGAATACAGATCACACCGGCCGCCTCGCTCTCCCAACACGTCTTTGCCCCCTCGGATGGGTGCGTTTCCCAGCCACCACAGATGTATTCAAAGATGCTTGTGTCTCCGACCCAACTGGAGGACCCAGCTCTCCTCACATCGAATTGCGCTTTGCTAGCATCGGTCCACCCCCGAACACTACAACAGGAACATACGATGCTAGTTATTGACATCCACCCTGCATCTCGTAAGTCCTTTAATTTCGTTTCAGGTCAAGATGTAATGAAAATTACCCTCTCCAGCTCATCGCCGTTCGATAGATCCTGGAATTATTACATCACCCGTAGACACCGCTATCCTCGTCGAAGGTATCCAAAGCACACATAGGCTCTTTACCTCTTCCACCTTTTCCGATCACATTTCTGGAATGCTCTCGCCACCGCCGAACCAGGATGGGACACTATCAAACGAGGCAATTGTAGATTACATCAAGACACACGCATCACCGTTCAGCCATGGCGTCGGGACTTGTAGTGTGGCACTGCGTGGTGCCCACTGGGGATATGTGGATGCGGACTTTAAAGTGAGGAATGCAAAGGGGCTGAGGATTGTCGATGCGTCTGTTATTGTAAGTTTTTAATCTCTACTTTGTTCACGGGCAGCTGATAGATGTTGGTGTGCAGCCGTTTGTGACTAGTGGACATACGTAGGTACCCACATACACCATGACCGAATGGGCATCTGCCGTAATTAAGAAGACGTGGGGGAAGAAATAGCTTAACAGTTCAGAAGTTACAGAAATAGTCGTGTGACAGAATCTGAATTATCTGCTACTTTTGTTCAGCTCGTTTCTCATCTGTGTAACTTCTTTACACCCTAGAGTGTTCAACGTTAGCAGTCAAAACTTGTCTTGATGCAGATTCTGGTTTTCTCAATGTGAAGGCACTGATAACGAGTCAAGGCAGATACCTACATATGATACACTTTGGTGCCTGCCGCAACTCAGTGGACGTGCTCGCTCCCACTAGTGATGTCCATGGCGGTTTTTAATCAGCTGACGATGGTTGCACCCCGTGTAACCCATTGTGGTTATATGCACGAAGTTTATAGAACGATCATCCCAGGAATCTATATAGATTCCTATGAAGTTTCTACTGACGTACCCCCCTTTGCTCGTGAGAGACATATTCACATACAAGTACTTACTTTCGGACGCCCGCGCTCGCCTTGACTCAGCTAACCATGCCATTGAAGACTGGAACCCTGCTCACTCTTGCGCTGTTGACAGTCCAATCAGCCCTTGGGGCTATTATATTCCGCAACCCAGACGAGTTACCTCAGAACGTAGAATACGACTTCATCATCGTAGGAGGTACGTCACTCTCATCCAAACAAAACAAAAACCACAAAATCACATACACCATGCGTGGCATGGTAGGTGGTACAGCAGGCGCAGTCGTCGCATCCCGTCTTGGTGAAAATCCAAAATGGAACATATTAGTTATCGAAGCCGGACCATCGTATGCATTTAATCGACTACATACAAAAACCTCAGCATGACACAACCCCAGGAATGAAGATGTCTTTGCAACACGTCCTCCAGGGCTCTTCCATGAACTTCCAAAGACGCGAGTGGACTGGAACTACACGACGACTCCACAGGCAGGGTTAAATGGAAGGAGCACGGCATACACTCGGGGCAGGATGCTCGGTGGATGCAGTTCGCATAGTAAGTCTTGACTTACATACTTGAAATCCTGACCTGGACTGAGCTGGGTACAGATGGGATGGTATACACCAGGGGCTCCAGAGACGATTGGGATAGGTGGGCTAAGGTTACCGGAGAAGAGACGTTAAGCTGGGATAATATGCTACCCTTCATCTTCAAGGCCAGTTCTTACCCTCTACATATGTTTCGCGGACTCATTTTTGGCGGCCAGGCAGAGAAGTGGACCAAAGACTCGGAGAATCAGTCCGATAAAGGCCATATTGATCCATCCGTCCATAGTCACGATGGCAAGGTCTTTGTTACGGCACCGTACTCGGATCACCCGTTCAACGATATGTTACTTGAGACGACGAAAGAGCTGAGCAAAGAGTTTCCGTTCAAGTTGGATATGAACGACGGACAACCTATTGGTATCGGTGAGCAGTAACACCAGGAACATGCATGTACTACTCTCCCGAACTGAATTTCGGTCACACAGCATGGAATCAGTTTACGATTGACCATAATGGAGAGAGAAGTAGCTCTGCGACAGCATATCTTGAACTGGCGGGGAAGAATGTGCATGTGTTGGTCAACACATATGTAACACGAGTGTTACCAGTAGGAAATGAGACAGAGTTCCGAGGGGTCGAGTTTGCAGCTGATGCGCAGAGTGAGAGAAAGCGTATTGTGGCGAAGAAGGAAGTGATCGTGTCGGGAGGGATTATCGGGACACCGCAGGTTTTGCTAAACTCTGGAATCGGACCGCGGGATGAGTTGGAGGCAGTGGGAGTAAAGACGCTAGTCGACAATGGAAGCGTAGGGAAAAACTTGTCAGACCAAGCGTCGGCGCTGGTGATGTTTCCGACGACGATCGCAGACACAGAGTAAGTGTCGACACATTTGAGCGGCCGCGGTGGTTAACATGGAGTGAAACAGTTACGACAGAGATGCTGCACTGGCAGAATGGAACCAGACGCGGACGGGCCCACTGGCATTGCCTGGGCACCTGAACCATATCATTTATGTGCGCCTACCAGATGATGCAGCGCCATTTAGCGAGTTTGGGTTTGCGGATCCAACAGGAGGAGAGAATTCTCCACACATCGAGTTTGTTTTCTCGCAGATCAGCTCGAATCCACCTGCGACGTCAACCGATGTGCCGTTACCTCCGCCTGGTGAGTAAGTTGTATAGAGGGTTAGTGAAACAGAGGATATTCAAGTGAAACAGGAGGAGGAGGATTGAATGTGACGATCCAGATCTTGGCGGTGAACCTGCATCCTATTTCGCGTACGTTGTGATCGATCAAAACCACGCGAGTCAGATAAAATTAATTTCGGAACCACGTGCAGGTGGATCTGTTACTCTGCAAAGCTCGAACCCATTTGACCACCCAGCCGTCGATTTTGGTATGCTGACGCAGGACGTTGATATCGCAATCATGCGGGAGGCAATACGGAGTGCGCGGAGGATGTACTCTGCACCGGTATTCCAGGATTCTGTGTTTGGGACGGTGCTTCCTGCAGCGAATGCAACGACGGACGAGGAGCTGGATACGTATATCCGAAGCGTGGCATCGCCTTTGTTGCATGGAGTGGGATCTGCGGGGATGTCCGCACGTGATGCGGGGTGGGGAGTGGTTGACCCGGACTTTCGAGTCAAGGGGACTGGTGGACTGAGAGTTGTGGATGCGTCTGTGCTTGTGAGTGGTCACTGTCTCTCTTGTGGCAGCCTGGCCTGATTGAGTAGCCATATGTGCCAAGTGGACACACACAGGTTCCTGTGTATGGGTTTGCAGAGCATGCGAGTGTGCTGATCGGCCAAATGTGGGAATAGATGGTTACATAATGCATGAGAGAATTGTAGGAAGAAAGGAAAAATAAATAAACGTTTGTTGTTCTTCCCCCCGCTGGGTGCGATGTCGTCGAGTGTGTGTTTTTCTGCCCAGTCTACACCTGATAACTGATCCTGTTTTTACAGTACCTCCTCCACCAGTGCAAGTCTTATCTACGTCGTCTTCCGTGTAATATACTCACCTTATCCACAGGACTATCCTCCCACCCGACACCACCAGCACCACCACCTCGACCACCCAACCTCCGACAACTACTACTCCTCCAGGCACAACATCGCCTCCTGTAACCTCTCCAACCACTACTTCCTCAACTACCTCCACCACAAATGTTCCTACAACTTCACCTACCACCAGCTCGAGTTCAAGTACAACCGTTCCCACGACGCCCACCACAACCTCGACCTCCTCCACTACCTCCACTACTCCAACTTTTACCCCAACAAGCTCTGCGATCGTGACTACCGGAGTCGAGGGTGGTGTCACTACCATTACTTCCGTCGTTACTGCTTCCTCTTCGCGGAGTATCGCCCCCACAACCTCAGCCGACGCTTCAAACATCAATAACAAAGGGCAAGTCCCACGCTTCCCTCCCACCACGCTTCTTCCTCTCACTAACCACCCCTCCTTCATTTCACTCTTTTCCAGATTCTTCAAAAACAAAGGCGCAGTAGCAGGCGTCTTCACCGTCGTTGGCCTTATCGTCCTCGCCATCCTCATCGCCATCATCACAAACGGCATCCGTCGCCGTCGCGCCAAGAAATTCGACGACGAGATCGCAGCCGCAGCACGCGACGCCGCCAATGCCCAAGTTCCCAACTTTGGCTACGATGACGATGATGAATTCCGGCCAGGTGGATATGGCGCTTCGAATGGTGTTGGTGGCGGCAAGTTCTCCGACTTGTCCCACGGGACATACAACCAACCACCCATGAGTGTACCCGAGAGCTATAGCATGCGCGAGCTGCCCCATGTTGGCCCTGGTCCTAGACCAGGCGACTACTTTGACGCAGGTGCCTATGCTCCTGCGGCTGCTGCTGGCGCTGCCGGTATTGGCGTTGCCAGGGCCCGAAGCATGCGCGATGGCGGATACGCAGCTGGTTTGACCGAGGGATCATCTCCCTATGCCGCTTTCGCTGCCCCTAACCAAACCGGAACGGCCCCACAATACCCACCTGGGATGATACGTGGAGCTGGAGGACCCGAGTTCGATTTGAACAGGCAACCATCGCAGTATACTCAACACACCAACTATAGCGCTTTATCAAGGAACAAATCGCTCAATACCATGAACAGCACCCCATCGTCGCAGCCACCCGATCCTTTCAATACCAACAACAACAACGGCGCTTATGGACAACCCGCTCAAGGTGGATATCCCAATAGTTTCGGTGCTTATGCCAACCCTGCGAACGAGAAACCACCACCTATACCCGCTTCGAGGTCTGAAGACAACCTTGAAGCGGCATATGATGGCTACGTTGTCGATGAGCCGCCTTTGATACCGCATGATACCCATGCCCAGGGTACCACATCGCCAGCACCGCCATTGCCCAACCCGTTCGCAGCAGCGCCTGGAGGTAAAACCGGAGAATACGCAGACGAGTCGGAGGATGAAGAAGAACCTAGACGAGTCCTAAAGGTATGTGTTGCTCTTCGTTTACCCATTTGTCCGTCTTTCTAACGTCCGATCGTCCAGGTTGCGAATGAGTAACCGAACTCTGTCTACCGTGAAATATTGAAAAATTGCATAAACATCGAAAACGTGTATATTCCTCTATGCCTCATAGTTGTTGAAATCTTGCTTCTCCCTTACCCTTGTGCCATGTCCATTCACGTTTAGTCATGCCGTACGTTCATTCCCATTCCCACTCCTTCCCTTAATATTTCGTCCTTTGAAGATCTTTTTATCCCACTTTAACTCGTGTCTTAACGTGTCCTGTCTCTATTCGTATCCCATTTTTTATATCCTCTATATCTATTTATTACCGCTCCTTTGTCCCTAACAATTCGTGACACATATAAACGTCTGTACCTGCTTCCTCCCTTCTTCACCTTGTGTTTCTGTGCTTCATTCTCACTATTTGGATATTTAACGTTGTTTTTTTTGGTAGGTAGCTTGGTGGGTAGGTATTTTGTGGAGATTTGACTTGATCATCGATCACAATCTGGTTGTCGTAGTGATCGAAGAGTTGAAGTTTTTTGATGTTGGTCGTCGGATTAAACCATCAAATCGTACACCTCAATTGATACAAGCGTTCTGGGACACGTAAGGTATTGTACAAATCAGTGGAACTCCGCCGCAGTGCACTCCTGCACCACCTTGACACTGACTGACACGGTTGGATTCTGGTTCGCTTCCATTTGAGCTGTCGTACAACAGCCCCCCCATACATGAGCAAACCGCACCACAATGCATGCACCACTTGGAGCTAATCTTAACCCCCCACCGAAGTCGAGGAAGCATCAGTCTCGAAGTGCTTAGTCAGGCTGAGGTTGGGGTGGGCATCCAGCCGAAACCGCCTGTAAGACCCCGGGGATTCCTGAAGCTTGAAGCCCGAGCGAGCATTTAGCAGTGAACACCCACCCTGATCTCATGGAACGTCGAATTCCGTTCGGGGGTAGAAGATCATCCAGGCTAAAATACTACTCCAAGTTGACCGAGTGGTGGTGGCATTTCAAAACACAAGAAGGAATCTGAACAATCTGTTAAGAGCCGAAGTGGCTCACCCTGCACCAGCACCAGCACCATCACTCTTGTTGGGGTCTTTAGAAAGTGAGCCGTGTGACCCTCGAGGCGTGTGCTGCCATCGGGAGCGTAATATAAACCTCAGTAAGCAAAAGAATGCGTGGGGCAGTGTAGTGTACGCACGTAAATGCTGACAAGCTGTTGGCCTTGTGGAGCTTGTGGATTCTTGCGGGCATTTGAGCCCGTCTTGTGCCGATGCGCCTCGTTAAACGTTCACGAGGTTACCCAAGTTCTTTTTATTTTTTATTTTTTATTTATTTTTATTTATTTTTTGCATGAGGTTTGATCCAACATTGGCGGGGTAGTGCGTTCTTGTACGCACGTCTATAAAATATCCTCGTTATTACTGTTGACTCTCTCCGTTGTGTCCTTTCGTTCAGTGGTATATGAGGACTGGAACAATACTGAGCTCAGATATCGCAATCAGGTATAATTCTATGCAACCGTCGTTCATTGACTACAGTAAGAGTTGAAGGCAGGCTATTAGTCGGACTGGGACACCAACGTACATTTTCCCTGAGAGAGAACGTGCAATGGAGGGTTTCTCGAGTTCTATTATTCACTTTGGTGATGATACTTCACGATTCGTCGCTTAGGTAGATATCAACGGGCCCTCGTCGCCGCCACTGTGATATCAAGCTCTGAACATTGAACTCAGTTGAGAGTGTATGTCACCAAACAAGGGAACGAGCGATGCACCATTCCTGTCAATAGTGTCCCAGATGCTAACGTTTCATTTATTTCCGGGCTCATACTTGTGTACGATACGGAAAGCAGAACGGCCCAGCCTCGGGTAGGGCCATACAAGTCGGTGGGAGGGTGAAAGGGCTTGAAGGACGGCAGGGGCGGGTGTTCTCTCTTTACATGTCTCGTTTTGGCTCACATCTTTGAACTCTTTGTTTCCTCTCCTATGTCTTCCTGATTGCATGTATGTATAGTTAGGGGCGGACTGCTACCGTGCCCCGCGTAAGAAGTCATCGATTTTTTTTTAAAAAAAAAAAAGCAAAAAAGTCATAGTGTCCGGAGTCCAGTCATAGTTTCCCGATGAGTTGCAGTCTCTACAATGGAGTTCCCCTTAGTCGATATTTAACCTTTGAAACGGTGTTCTCGAGTAAGCGGCCGACAAATGTGTCCTGTGACCTCAGACGTCATTCATCACATAGTCTGCATATGGAGCGGCATGTTTCAGGACTGTTCTGAACGCTGTGCTTGGGCGTCAAGTGATAGACAGCCGCATGCCCTCGCAGGACTGGCAAGGTTCCTGGCCGTAAGCTCACGCCGGAACCACATTAAAGCATTTCGACATTCTTCCAAATATAGCCGCTCATCATGTTCCGTATCTATTCACTTGCGTTTGCTGATGCAACATACTAATACTTGAATACTTACAATTTACAAAATACATATCTCCAAAGTATCACATATTCTCGTGCTATCGCTCATAGACCCGTCCATGCGAAACCCTTCTCAATCTTGAATTGTCCAAGAACCTCCTGTCCCTCCCCAACACCCTCCTCACTCGTGAGCGCAACCCTAACATCATAGACTCCACTCTCAACAACCCACTCTTTATCCCAATACGACACACTAAGCCTATCCAACACCAGGTCGACCTCCCGGTTCTCTCCAGGCTGGACATCCCTGGCTTTTTCGAATGCACGGAGCTGCCAGCGAGGATGAGTGAGCTCAGATGTACGAGGAAGCCCAATGTAGAGTTGGACGATTTGGGAACCGGGGAGATTTCCAGTGTTGGTGAGGGTTACGGTTACTCCGAGTCTGAACCGGTCGATGATGACGATGGGTCCAGAGAGACTGAGATTGGAGAGGGTGAAGGTGGTATATGACAAGCCGTGACTGGAGTTGACAAAGTAAGTAACGTCAACAATGACACCTACGCTCGAGAGCTTACCCGAAGGGGAAGATGGGCTTGATGTTGCGGTGCTGATAGTGTTTGTAGCCCTATGAGCAATGTTAGATTCCACAACCCTGTTCAACGGCCCTGCGCGACGTACCACATAGAGACCCTCAGAATAGCGAACCTTGCCCTTTTCGGAGTGGAAGAATCCATGCGAAGGAACATCCTCCAATCTCTTAGGGAAGGTCAACGAGAGTTTACCGGATGGGTTATGCTTGCCAAATAACACATCCGCAATAGCATCACCAGTT
Source organism: Podaxis sp. AQ795752 (assembly GCA_018524425.1). Classification (NCBI taxonomy): domain Eukaryota; kingdom Fungi; phylum Basidiomycota; class Agaricomycetes; order Agaricales; family Agaricaceae; genus Podaxis; species Podaxis sp. AQ795752. Next base: position 40,318 of record JAEUWK010001444.1, on the reverse strand, counting down.
GCATTGCCAAGATACCAGGCATGCACAAGGGTAGCGACATCATCTACCCAAGGCAGCGTGATGGCAGAACCCTAGGGGTTAGGTCAGACACCAGCATCTCAAGAGAAAAGAGATAGGGAGGCTTTGGCTAACGGATTGAGTGACGACAACCGTGCGTGGGTTAGCAGATGCCACCTTCTGGATGAGCTCATCAGTTCGACCAGGGAGAGCGAGGGTGGTACGGTCATAGCCCTCAGTTTCCCAGTCGCCGTTGAGGCCAACGACTGCGATGACCGCATCAGCATCTTTGGCGATGGCAACTGCAGAGTTCATAAGTTCATCCGAATCTTGAACTTCAGCACCACCAAGACGGACACCAGAGTTACTGCAGAGTGGTTCAGCCATAGCTCAACGAGATACGCTGCGACGGAAATATACCTGTCCATGATTGCTTCGTCTTCATCACCATCGGCGGGAGCACGGACATTGCAAAACTCGACATAGATTGCATGTTTCACGCCAGCCTTCAGCTCTACAATGCCCTTTTCTTCCTCAGATCCACAGCCAAAGAAGGCCTCACCACGACGTTGACGCGTCCAGTTGTCGATAACCAACTTTCCGTCAACATATAGCTACAGAAAACTATTGAGCTGATTGAAGACAAGGGGAAGGTTCATAAATCAAACCTTAGCCCTTCCAGCAGCAGTCAAACCAAACTCGAACTTGCAGTCATATTCGCGAGGCTTCAGGTAACCCTTAAGTCGAAGTGTCCACTTCTTGGTGATCCCCGCAGGATATGAATTACTGATGAAGATCCTCGTTTCGTCGATGTATTGAGTTTTCACGGGTTTCTCAAGGGGGACGAGGCTGTCGTCGCTCTCATGAGTATGCCAGGTACCAATCCAACCACGCTCGCCACTCTCGGTGAACAAGTCATAGTCCAAGGAAGGCATGGTCTTATAAGCTAACATCCAATCAGCGGACGGCATTTCTTTTCCACAACGTGAAAACCTTACCTCGAGCACCCTCGCTATAGGAAACCTCAACATCGGGGTTGACCTCCTTCAAGGCTTTAACGATGCCATCATAAGGTGAGATGAAATAGGACGCCTTGAGCGCAGCGGATCCTCCTCCAGAAAGAACGAGAGCCTTAGCATTGCCACCGACAATCGCGACTTTCTTCAACTTCTTGGCGTCAAGAGGAAGCACTCGTTTCTCGTTCTTGAGAAGAACGATGGACTCGGCAGCGAACTTGCGCATGAGGGTATTATCCTCTTCAGAATCGACAGTGCGTTCAAGACCATCACCGTCCAAGATCTACCATAGTGTTAATCATGCTGCATATTCAGTTGACAGAGAATGGATATCATACCTCAGGTGCGCACTTGGCACATTTTTGGACGAGTTCAAGAACTTTGCGAGCGCGTTTTTTGACGGTTTGGGGTGTGACTTTCCTTGCCTGGATGGAACGGTTGACTTGGTCGAGAGTACGCCATTTGTTAAGACCGGGCATCTCAAGATCGACACCGGCATTGAGGCCAGCATCGACGCTGTATGTACCAAACCAGTCACTCATGACCTAGGGTATCATGAAGGCCAAGAATGAAAATCTTAGTCCGCCACAAGCACGTTTTGACACACCATAGCATCTGATTTCCACTCGTCTCGGAGAATCTTTTGTAGGAGGTCCGGGTTTTCGCAGACATGTAGACCATTGACACGGTTGTAGCTGGGAGCTCAGAATCAACAAAGGAGGCCTATTTATGGGTGATTCCCACTCACGCAGTCATATAGGCCCACGGTGAAGCATACTTCTGCGCCAACATAAACGGAAGAAGGTAGATCTCCCTCAAAGACCGCTCATCGATGACGCTGTCGTAACCAAGCCTATCGTTTTCCTTGTCGTTTCCGCTACCGGCTGGTCAGCTTGAGACGGCATTGAAGGTGTGGAGCGCTTACACAAAGTGTTTGATAGTAGATCCAATACCGCCCTTCTGAACACCGTTGATATACGCGCCTGCTAGGATACCAGACAGATAGGGATCTTCAGAAAAGCTCTCAAAACTCTGAAAGATGACGTTAATCATTGTCACGATTATCAACGTTATCAGAATACTGACCCTTCCACCAAGAGGATTCTGTAGAGAAAACGAGTTGAACATGAACGCTAAAGATCGGACAAAGCGAGAAACTAACGCGTTGGATGTTGCAAGTTGGGGCGAGGACGATAGATGCGGCTCTCAGTTTAGCTTCGCGAGCAAGAAGCTTGAGGCCTACTTCCTCGATGAGTTCACGATCGAAAGTAGCGCCCATCGCCGTGGAAGACTAAAATATCGTCGATAAGTATTTAAGTTGTGAAAAACATCAGGACCACATACTGGTAAGCTCTTGGCCGGGGTGCCCATAAAGAAATGGTTGCCTCGAATTCCATTGGGTCCATCACTGACCTAGGATGGTGTTAGCGGCATCAGGAGCATCTGATACATAACAATTCACCTTGACAGCTGGAATGCCAAGTCTTTCGATGGCGGCGGTGTGCCAAAATCCAACCCCGGCGCTTAGGAGAATAGCTTCATCGGTAGTGAGGGCATCAACGACCTGGTTGATGTCAGCTTTGGCAAAGTCGGATGGGGGCATATTCGTGAGATTGGTTGTGGAGAGATGGATGCGATAGCGAGTCCCAAGATAAAGCCATTATATCAGGGGATGTGCGGTCCTTATAGGTGAAGGGAGTCCAGCAGAAACTGTATTTAACCCGAGGATTAGCCGGGTTGGGGAATTACCCGGGCATCTTCCGCGACTCAGCTGACGATTTCATTTGCCATCTTGTGTGCCAGCTCCTCGGATAGCCTCGTTTTTTTGGCGATTGGGGTAGGAATTACAGCGATATAGTTGGTTGTCATTGTTATTTATGGATAAAGGGTGACCACGGTTTTGAACCATGGGATTATATTGCCAATATTGCACCTGAGTTTGGTCCAGGTATCCATGGGGCGGCGAACTCTAGGGTGATTATCTTATGAGTCTCCTTCCAAAATATATTCGAACGTTGCTTACCTTGAGCCTCAAAAGAAGCACACATGTTGCCAGAGACGAAAGGCCGGGGGTGTTTTTACATCCTCGGAAACGGACCGAAATATCATACGTAACATCGTGTCCGCCAATCCATCGATGAACTCGTCTGCCCCACAACAATGTGGGCAATCCACGCTTATAGTCAATATGGAAGAGGGATACATCCGGCCAGTTGCGACTTGTATTCATAAATTCTCCTTGTAACAGAAATTGGCAAGCTCGATTCCGACAAGATCCAGACGCCTTTGTGGTGTTCGAAACAGAACAACGTCCACCCCGTCGGAGGCACGGCCCTCAGGAGAGGAAGCGAGATGAGATGGATGAACAGTTGGATGCAGGGAATCTTGGAGCAGCAATCGGGAAGAAAGTTCTCCCCTTTGATCTCCATTTCTACACAGCGCTTGCTTCCCCGGGCATAATGCTTATTACCATCTCAACCTCAAGCGCAAAGATATGTGTTGGGAAGACCTCAGGCGCAGAACGAGTCTTGAGGCATATTGACAAACAAGGCGGGAGAGCAAGTGCGCTTGTCGAACCATCAGATGATGACCGTGGAAAATGGAAAAGCAAACAAAGAGTCAGTGGACAGTAACATAAAGTGGGTCGATATTTTTGATATTTGTGATCCTCTTCCTTGTTCCTTTCACGCCTCAAGACCCTCGTCCTTCGCCTCCGCTACGATGATCTTCAACGCCAAATTCACACTTCTCGCCTTTGCTGCCGCCGCCGTCGCTCAATCTTCTAGCTCAGGCAGAAGCGGGAGCTCGGCAAGTGGATCTGCTGTCCCTCTTCCCTCCGGTGTTGCCGGTATCTCGCCCTGCATCATCGGTTGTGTTCAACCCGCCGCACAGAGCGTCGGCTGTTCCTTGTACGCCCATTTCCCCAACATCTATGGGATTTAACGTGTGAACATGATCATATAGTACCGACGCAAAGTGCGTTTGCGCATCTGCCCAGTTCCAGGCTGCTGCTACTGCCTGCCTTAAGGCAAACTGCACATCTGACGAGGTTGCTGCTGCTATTGCCCTCCAACAATCTCAGTGCGGTTCCAGTAAGTATATGTACCGTTTCAGCTGAAGACCACGCTGATGATTCCCGCTCAAACAGCCTCCCCCAGTGGTTCCGCTTCTAGTGGAGCTGCCAGCGGGAGCGGTTCCCCATCTGCCACCAGCACGTCACCAACTTCGAATACTGCCTCGCAGTCTCCCGCTGCCACCTCTAACGCTGCCAGTGTCTCTGTTGTTGGCGGTGCTTGGGCTCTTGTCGCTGGTGTCTTGGGTGCTGTTGCCGCCGCACTCTAAAGTCTCTCGCATTCGTTGAACAATATTTTATGATTTATTGTCTGTCTCTCTGGAGAAAACTCTACTTGTATGTTGTTTCTAGTGAAATATGATGGGATGATGTATGACGCCACTTTTTGTCACGTGGAATTATCGTTCTCAAGAACTTGCTTAGCGCTCAGTATTCCATGCTACTTAGATTAGTTGTGAGCAAGCTCCCACAAGGACTCACTGCCATGTTTACGTTGTTTTCCCCTGATTCGCATACCGAAGATCCCGATGCCTTCCCGATCCGAAAGGACTGAACATGATGACAAAGGAACCCTTGTGTTAACAAAATACAAGGCTACCAAGGTAACTTTGGACGCATAAACCCCAAGCATCCGTCCTTCCCTCAACACGTTCTGATCCCTCCAAGTCCACGGTGAGTCAGCGTCCTGAGCCCTTTATACCTTTTGCTGCTCATCCCAGGGAACAGCCGTCATGTCGCTGCCCTTGCCCCTTCACAGCTACGCTGATATACTCGACATCAACATGGAACCATTATCGCCGGTACTACCTCCAACACCTAGGAGTTATATGGATGCACAATACTCCATGTTTACCAAGGGCCTGGGGAGAAAAGCTGTCAATCGCTTACCATACGAGATTTTACATCGAATTTTTCGGCTATACTTTGACTCAAGTCCGACCGTCTACCGAAGGGGTGATGGTCCTCTGAAACCGGGAATTTACAACAACATATCACAGCAAATCAGCCCATTCACCCTTGCACATGTCTGCTCATACTGGCACGCGGTCATCTCATCTATCCCCTCATTCTGGTCTTCGATCTGCATCGTCGGTCCTCTTTACAAGCAGGATTACCCGGTTAGGTCATGGCTGAGCCGAGCCAAACGTACACCCACGAACATCAAGCTCATCCAAATAGACCCTGGTTGTGCACCTTACGAACTGGAGGAGGCAACGGACCAAGTACTATCTGCGCTAATTGAGTATTCGCCGTATTGGCAGAGCCTCCACCTCGAGATTCGATGTGTAGAGTATCAGGGTGCCCTGTCAAGGATAAACCCGCGACTCCTAAGGCGCTTGGAGGACGTGCATCTGGAGCTTCCTCCTTGGGCTGGTCCTAGTGCCGAGATCAACCGACTCTGGTCACACATCTTCCAAGCAGCACCACTTCATGGAGTTTCTTGGAACACCGTCGATCTCCCACCCCCACTCAACCTCCCTGGCTGGACCAAGCTGACCAGCATCAATTGTGGAGGTCGTATCACGCAGTCTGACCTTTGGTCGATATTGATGATATCACATCAGCTCCTCGAACTCCGGGCTAGAGGAATTCTCATCAAATGTCCTGCTGATCTTTTGTTGGTTCCCCCAATAACCCACGGAGCCTTGCAAAACCTGGATGTGGAGTTTCACTCGTCACCCCTCGAATTCTATCATAACCTCACTCTTCCCAACCTTACTACTCTTCGCGTTGTTCAGAATCCACTCGGGCCCGATGAGAGCCCTCGTGCAATAGCTAGGGCCTTAGCCAGATTCATCAGGTATTCGTCTAAACGTCGCAATCTGGAAGCACTCACCATCATCGATATGACGATGCCTGAAGAATGCCTACTCACTATTCTATATCTCAAAGAACTGCAACGCCTGACGTACCTAGGTATTGGCACTGCATCAGACAACCTTATAACATTTATCCAACTTAAACCCCCGCCTTATCGACCTGTCTTACCACACCTACAGCAACTCGAGATCTTCAGGAAGTACGTGGGCCATGAGAATTACGACGAGGATATCCAGCGGAGTCGGATTTATTCGTGCTTCAGGAGGCTCTTCAGGTCCCGACCTAGACCTTTTACCGTTTATCTTCATCCACTTGATGAGATCTTGACTGAAGAGACCTTTTTTATTGTGTAATATCATTTATTGCACGTCATACTACTTGTTACTACTTGTTACCTTAGCTTAATGTCAACTACGACCCACCCGATTTCTGACTGATTTTCTATATGAAATCACGAAGTATAGATCAATCACTAGTACTCAAGCTCCTGGCGTTGCCACCGCCGCCCATCCGACGGATGTTCAATCGTTTCATCCGTTCCCTGTCAAAATTAGTGCCTTCTCGCATGAAACACAACACCGAAGGTAACGATATTTATATCACTGAGGTCATACCCAAACGGATCTTTTGAGAGACGACAGGCGTTTTTCAGGGTTCCTCGTCAATCACCGTGCAGTCGATAGCGGCGATACGCTACGACTTTTCCGCCGCCTTAGTCAAACCATCCAAGCCGGAACTTTGAGTACGGGTGCACAGCATCTGTGGGCCGCGATGTTCGACTGCGAACTTCTCGAGCAAGTTGTCAAGTTTCTTGCTCGCTTAGCTAAGCTAAGGGACCATCTCTATTATCCTCGCCCCAACTTGCAATATCCAACGGATCAGCGCCTCTCCTTTTGCTCAGCATAAATTCTCAACTCGTTTTCGCCTAGAACCCAGCATCCTGATCGTGTTGATAATCGTGATGAAGGTTCGACGACATCTTTAGAACTTTCAGAGCTTTCCGAAGATCCATACTCGTTTGGTACCATTGCGAGTGCAGAGATTAGTGGTGTTCACAAGGGTGGTCATGGATCGGCTAACGAAGATTTGTATATGTGCTCCCCGCCTCTGATGTTGTGTCCTGCTGGCCAGCTTACATCAGAAACAACAAAGAAATTGATGGATTTGGTTAACAATTATCATCAGTGGGTGAATGGTCCCTAGAAGAGGTCTATCCTCTTTCGTTTACGCTAGGGCGCAAGTGGGGGCTGTTGGGCAGAAATCAACAGCACGAGGTCACCAGCTGCGATGGTGAATTACATGCTAAAACCGGAAGCACACCGGGACTCTAGATGGGCAGCAACCCCTCAGGTGTATGGTTTTCCTCAAGGCAGGGTTGGAAGTCGGGGTTGTGCAAACACCGATTATGTGGGTATGTTCAGGGGTCCAATTCAATGGATGGCAGGGAATGGGTGTCACAGCTGGCACTGGCCGTGGGGAAGGCTAAACAAGCCAGAGACAACAGATCATCAGCACTGCCGCACATTTGGCACGCTTCTCGAAGTGTCAACTACTACCGCGCAATAAATATAGGTGTAGTTTCAGTGTGTGATACATGCCTTCATGCCTTCAACGGTGCGCTATTGTTATCCACAAGGGTTGATCGCCGGAATGAAGTGTACCGTCATGGTCTTCAAAGGGACTACCTCAGACGACGATTGTTGTGGAGTAAAATACTCAATATCTGTAACACGAGGTAATGGTCTTCAAAGGGACTACCTCAGACAACGATTGTTGTGGAGTAAAATACTCGATATCTATAACACGAGATGCCCCCGCCAGTCTCCAGGCAACCTGACTTTCTACGCCTACAGCAACTTGAAAGCATATGGGCCATGAGGATTATGACTAGGACATTCAGCGGAGACGGATCTATTCGTGCTTTAGAAAGCTATTCTGGACCCGTTAGAGGCTGGACAGAAGCGATACTTTCAATTGTATAAATGTCATCATTTGCATGCTATACTATTAAGTTGCTACCTTAGCCTAATGCCACCGATGACCCGTTCGATTTTGAGGATCGAGAAGGCACTGCTGTCGCCCCCCTCCCCCCCCGCCTTAGAGGTGTCCAGGTGTTCGCCATCGTCGCCTGTCCATCTTAGTAACCCTGTCCCAGATATAACGTCGTCGACAATTGTTTGCCGGTTTGGCACTGGCACTGGCAGATGTGGCAATAGCGGGCACCAGGCAGAATGTCAGTAACAGGACTTGGCAAAACAGTTGGCCACCGCCATGCTACCCCATTACATAGAGTAGATTAACGCCGTATTTAGTATTATAAGAATCCAAGTTCCAAGCGTGCACCATAACCTTCAAGGATGCCGATGTCGATGGTCAAGAGTCTGCTTCACTTGATGAGTTGGAGGCCGCCTTTAGCAGTCTTGAGAAGGAGGTCACTGCTGATATTGTTAACGGCAATGTGGGTCCTGGTCCTCAGCAGGGGGTGCTCGACAGGGCAGTTTACAGCTGGGCGGATTTTGATAAGTTGGAGCAGGGCATTTCACCACTCACAGAGCCCAAGAATGCAAACCTATTCATTGGAGAAGCAGGGAAGGGGGATAGTTGGAATGTTGGTGTGCAGGAGGGCTCGATGATGGCTCGATGAGTGATAGTGCTATAATGTATATGTCGGAAATCAAAGACAACGCAGTGATACCTCAAACTGTTTTTAACCATTTTGCCATGTATTACCACCCCTGGCAATTGCTGTTTTGCCAGCAGTGTATGGCAGTACCTTCCGAAATCGGTTCTGCGATGGTCACTACCCAGATGTAATGCAGCATCAGAGGTAGTGATATTTATAGAACTAAGGCTGTACCCAATTGTGTCCCTGAGGGACAATACACGTTTTTCAAGGACTCTTTGTCGATCATCGTACAACTCGGCGCGGGTACACCACAAGTAGTCTTCTACCATAGAAAGACATCGAATCCAAATATCATGCTGCGCTGCCGTTGTAGATGAGTTCGAGTAAGGGTGTGTAGAATTTGCACGGTGGCCAAAACCTCCTGGTGGAATTAACTCTGCCGTCATGCCTGCGTCTCATGCATATTATTATCAACACGCCGCCCATTGACACGCTTCTCGAATTCTCAGTTCTTAACTGCGAGGGCCGCAGTCCTGATAGACCCTGTGGATAGTATACAAGTTTCCTGATTGTGTGGGGCTTGTCTTCAGCACCCGTGATAGTCATCAATTGGAGTGTATCATTGCAATGGAACCGCCTCCCTATAACGACTAGCCTGGCGCAGGACATTTGAAATATGGGGCAAGAACTGATGCTCCCACTACTCTACAGCCACTGACTGCGGCATTCCCGATTTCATCTCGGCTGTGTAAGGCAAAACTGGATACAGGGTCCAGAAACACCTACGAACCGCAAACAGGGAGGGATTTACCTGTGACACTGTCCAGTGTATCGGCGTTCCTGCGGCACAGGGGCCCTGGTATAAGTATTCGCAGAAAGCCTTTCGACCACTCTTCAACACCTTTCCTTCCTTCTGCTGCTTCTTTCATAAGCAGCTGTTATCAGGACTCCTAACAATTGATCAGTGATGTCGACATCATCCCCTGCCTCGTTCCTCGGGATCCAATCTCTCCCTGCTGCAATCCTATTCGCAGTTCTCTACGCATTTCTAGCAGTGTTGTTTATCTGGCGCGCAATATCCCGATTCAACTTTATTCATATAGTCATAACCATCTTCTGCGTTGGTTCGTTCCTCTGATTTCAACTGCCACATCTCTTGGAGCTGATATACATGAAATACAGCCCGAGTCATTGCATTTACTATACGTGCAGTCTTAGCTGGATCAGCTTCAGCTGCCCAAAGCCTCAATTTACTAGTTACGGATCTCGTACTCTTTGGAGTCGGATTCACAGCCTTGTTACTCTCCACACACAATCTCCAGGATGACCGGTACGTCGTACCACCCCTCACTCCAGCACAACAACGGAAAAACTCACTGAACTATCATCATAACAGAGAACGAATGGCGGGGATACGCTACGACAACCCCATCCTTGCTTTACTCACAAACAAAAAGATATTTCACATCGCCAACTCAGCAGCCGTCGCTTTGAGCGTTACGGGAACGACTAAATCTGTCTCTGGCTCTGCTGATTCGCAGAGTCTTGGGAATACCCTACGACAGGCGGGAATGTGGATTTTTTTCGTTCTGACGGCTGCGCAGCTATTGAGAGCGGCAGTGTTCATCCATTTCCAAGTGTCAAGTGAGAAGAAAGGGTTATTTGAACGATCGACTGTTGCTGATATTAGAATCAAGGGACAAAAAACATGGCGTCCTCATTTGTCGATAAACATGCGGGGTCCATCCTGGGTGTTATATCTCTACTTCTACTCATTCGGATGATATACACCGTGATAACAACGTCGAGGTCTCAGCACGAGTCGTCGTGGTATCCCTTGTCGACTCTGCCCGAGTTTCTCTGTGTTTGTTTATTCGCTGTGCCGGGTTTCATACCCTCGCGAGCTGAGCTGCAGGAGAAGGATATCGAAATGGAGGGTTATCGCAATCGACCGGTAGTAGTTCCTTCGGTTGCGTAAATAGGTTTTTCGATGGACTGCTTGTGTAAGGTATACCAGTATGATGTATAGTAAAGAATTGCAAAGGGAAGCACACGACAACAAGGTCTGCCACGCCTACAACAGATGGCGCGTACTTGTGACAATGTCGAGTGCGTTCTCAACCGAGATCGCTCAACGAATTTCAACTATTTATACATTGGGCCCTTAGTCCAAATTTGGCAGGTACACCTTGATGAGCGGTGACAAAACAAAGTTCCGTGCACTACCATATGTCGGGATTGTCTCCTCTTCCTGGGTTCTCTTTCTCTCTTCTCACCCCTTCTACAACTCGGTTTGGTCCACGATTGGGAAATGCTCTACTGAAACGCGATGAACCGAGCGAAATTCAGATCCCGACACCCAATTTTTTGACATCGACCTCGCGGGGCGTCATTCCCCATCTCTCACGCGATCATTATGGATCTACCGGGATTCGTTGGGTTAACGTTCCTTTCGAAAGTTTGTGAGTAACTTAACTCCTCTGGTAAGCCATTTCACTCATTCTTTACTTTCTTGTACCTTACAGCTTGGATGTTCTCCCACCAGTACCGACTCTTGTACATGGCAAAACCCCATTGCATACGTTTCTAGGTTACTCGCCCGACAAACATGTGCTATCAATGTCTGTCAGAGATCCTGCGGATGGTAGAGAAATGCCACCGAACGGAAACACCCATGTTTCTGCCTATAGTTTACGAGGTGTCCGAAAGGTGAGTCACCACGGCATTTCGACCTCTTTCGTTCCTGACCAGTGGCAGGTCGCGCCGGGCGAATGGAAATCATATACCTACTCGTGTAAACCGGATATTGTCTTCGCCTTGACCGATACGCCCTTCACCCATCCTCCATACTCCCAAAAACGCCTTACGAAGAGCATTGAAAGGTCGGCCTCATGGCTGGCCAGTATCATCGCTCCCCCTCCTCCTCATGGCGAGTATAAACCTAATGTCCTAGTCCATATGGCTGGCGCAGCTAGTATTCCTGCTCGCAAAGCTTTCGCCGAGAGCCTCACAGAGAAACTTTTCGGCCCGGAAGCTGAACTCATCAAACCCTTTCATAACCTTGATCAAGGCGTCATCGGCTATGCCTTTGACCTTATTCCCATCCGCTTATCCCTCGAAGCTGCCGAGAAGAAGCATCAAAATCCTTTTTATCCCCCAGCAGAGTCGATTCCTCCGACACCGCCCACAGTGCAAGAGCCGGCGCCAATTTCCCCTTCCGAAGTCAATCTCGACCCCGTTGTGCCCTCCCATACGGACCAACTATCTCCTCTCCTACAAGCATCCCTCGAGCGCTTACCAACAACAAAACTCAGACTCGTGAACACAGTTCAAACGCCTCATGAGATCCTCCGCCTCATCTCCTCTGTCGGTATTGACCTCTTTGACGCCCACTGGGTACAACGTGCGGGGGATATCGGAATCGCCCTCGATTTTACGTTCCCAGCACCTTCATCAACTCCCTCACTCAAGATGAAAGAGAACGGCAAACTCAACATAGGTCACAACCTCTACGACGGCACGTACACCCACGACTTCTCCGCATTCGGCTCCACGCCCTGCACCTGTCGCGCATGTGCACCAACTGCGCCCACAACGCGAATCTACCACGGCGCAGATGATCCCTCTTACTCCGGTGAACCAGCACCCCCGACCGAACCAAGGATAAAACCGAGCTACACGCGTGCCTACGTACACCACCTTCTCCATACGCACGAAATGTCCGCACACTCACTTCTCGTCTTGCATAATCTTGCTGTCTTGGACCAATTCTTCGCGGGGATCCGGGAATTGTTAAGCAATCGACCTGGAGACTGGGATCAAGAGGTGAAGAGGTTCGGGGAGGTTTATGATGAGGGGTTGAAGGTGTTTGAGGAGGCTAGGAGGATGTGGCGGGATGTTGATTTGGCGAGAGGGAAGGGGAGATTGGCGAGGGAGAAGGCGAAGCAAGAGGAGGGGACGCTTGGAACTGCTGTAGAATTGTAATTTGCGGTGCGCGACTATTGAAGGTTGTATTTAATCTGGTCGCTAACTGAATTCGTATTTGCCTGTCTGAGATTATATCCTTCTATTGTGCATTTTCGTGCGTCTATGATGGTGCTGTTTGATAAAGCAGCAATACGCATTTTGACCTCTCTGACGTCTTGCTTCTTCGTATAGGTTCTTATCCATTAATAACTATTGTGTGGGAATTTCTGTACCAAAGGGGTAGCAAGAGCAACTTCTCCCCACAGAAGCGTCCCATAACGGTGTTGCCGTTCAAGAATCATGACTGACGATGTCTCCGCGATTTATGACAAGACTTGCGGGTAATTCATTGCGCCTAATTCATTGTTCAGCTGTCCTAAATCTCCCACGGGGGTGCCGGTTCTCCGCCGAGTTATACCCCAAGTGCCTTAGCCTCATGTTCGATGACCTCTAACTAACTTCGCGCTCCTGTAACTTTCTATTTTGTCGACTGTCTGTAAGCCCCAACTTCTTCTGTGCTGCGGTCCCCCAGCTGAATTCAACATCAGCTGACAACCTCCACATCCTCATGTCCCAGGACCTTTGGATAAACTGGGCTATGGATTCGCCAGCTTCCGTACTGATGCTGTATATAAAGATCGTCAACACTAGTTGTTAGCAACATAGGATCTCAACCGATGTTTTTAAAGCTTTGTGGTGTATATCTTCTCCTATCGTGGATACAGGTCGTCTTTTGTGCCCTCCACTTTCGACAGCCAAACGAATTACCAGACGTTGAGTATGATTTCATCGTTGTAGGAGGGGGTACCGCCGGTGCCACCATTGCGACCAGGTTGGGCGAGAACAAGGACTTCAAGATCCTGATTATCGAAGCTGGTCCATCGTACGTTCGCCCCCAAATATGCTTGATTGAGTAACTACTAACTTGCATGTGAATAGGAACGATGATGTATTCGAGACTAGTGTTCCTGGGTTCTGGACCGACATCGGGTTTGGGACGCGCATAGATTGGAATTTTTCTACTGTAGCACAAACCCATGCCAACGGGCATGTGCTTCCCTATGCAAGGGCTAAGATTCTCGGAGGATGTTCGTCGCATAGTACGTGTACAAATAACAATCCATCTCTAACTTTCTCACTCCGGTTTCTCAGATGCATTGGCATACACCCGAGGCTCACGAGACGATTACGACCGTTGGGCGTCTGTCATGAACGATGACAGCCTATCGTGGGACAGGATGCTCCCGTATATCCTCAAGGTTAGTCTTATCAGCCTCCAGTGTCATTTTGCTCGGTGCGTATTGACCACGAGTCGCCAGGCGGAACGGTGGTCGGGGCCTAATGACCCCAACCTCTCAGAAGACGGCCATTTCGACCCATCCCTCCATAGCTTCAACGGCACAATAGGGGTATCAGCGCCATACTACCTGCACCCATTCAACGATTTATTACTTGAAACGACGAAGGAACTAAGTGACGAGTTCCCATTTTTGTTGGATCTAAACGACGGAAGGCCCATTGGTCTTGGTGCGTTTGAAACATGTCACAATGGACGAGGTTCGGCTTTAACTTATCCCCGATGTTGCATGTCGCTGTAGGTTGGGCGCAGTACACAATCGCAAAGGGCGTCAGGAGTAGCTCTGCGATCGGGTACTTGACTCGCACGGGCGATAACGTACATGTATTGCTCAACACGTATGTCACCCGCATCTTACCCATGAACGGCCGGGACAAAAACAGCGACCGAAGTCCCAACGGTATTGATTTCCGCACAGTAGAGCTCGCCACCAGCCCCGAAAGTTAGTCCTCGTACTCTGTTACATCGTTTCACTGCTGATGACGAAACAACAGGCCCGAGGCGAACTTTAACAGCACAAAAGGAAGTGATAATCTCAGCTGGGGTGATCAACTCACCGCAAGTCCTCCTCAGCTCCGGTATTGGTCCAAAACATGAGCTCGAAGCCCTGGGCATCAAAACCCTGGTCGACAATCCAAGCGTGGGTAAGAACTTCACAGACCAAACGTCGGTCCTGGTCAATTTTACTACGAACCTACCCGTTACCGAGTGCGTCTGTGTTGTATCCATCCTCCACTTCGAGTCACCATTCTTAACTGTATTAATCATAATTCAGCTTCAACAATACAGCCGCCTTGGATGAGTGGAATCAATCTCACACGGGTCGTCTAGCCCAACCGACACATCTCAGCCCGATTGGATGGGTGCGCTTCCCAGCCACTGCCAATCCTTTCAAAACGGGCTCTGATCCGACCGGAGGCCCAAACTCGCCCCACGTTGAATTTTTCTTCGAATTTGTTACCCCCTCTCGGGCGCCGAACGACACCAATGGAGAGAGCGCTATCACAATTTCATTGATTGTTGTTGGCCTTACTCCTGCATCTCGTGAGTCTTGTCCACCCAATTCGTCTCTATCTACACATATCATTCATATCCGGTTCACAGGTGGTTCGATAACGCTTTCCACCTCCTCACCTTTTGACCCTCCCGCTATCGACCCCAACCTCCTTGATTCCCCTATTGACACTGCAATCCTTGTCGAAGGAATACGGAGTGCACAACGACTCTTCTCTTCGTCTGCATTTTCAAAAAACGTCTTCAGATCCGTTGCTCCACAATCAAATTCCAATGGGACACTAACGGATGGTATTATTGTTGACCATATCACGACCAAGGTATCGCCCTTCCTCCACGGTGTTGGGAGTTGCAGCATGGCACCTCGCGGGGCAAATTGGGGTGTCGTTGATCCGGAGTTCAAAGTGCGGGGTGTGAGAGGTTTGAGGATTGTGGATGCATCCGTTATTGTGAGTCTTACAAGTTCTATGTACTTGATGTCAGTTCATGGAGGCTGATCTGGTTGTGTGACTCTATAGCCCATCGTGACGAGTGGGCATACGCAAGTGCCGGTCTATGCTATGGCAGAGAGAGCATCCGATGTGATCAAACAGGCATGGAAATGAAAATGTTGGAAACGTGTAATACGAGCATTAAACCCCAAATTGTAATCCATTGAGAAACCATTCTGCTTGCTTTAACACATGATCCTAGACAATTAGGTGGGAATAAACACAAGCAGCAATTTAAAGTGGGCCTATCTTTATCATCGTCTGTAATATACTCCTTCATCTTTCTAATGCCCTGGTTCCTCGTATGGACCACTTTCCATTAATAGCTATGGTGAGAAGTTCTATACTTAAAAGAGGTGGTGTGGGCGACTGTTGCTAAAAACAATATCTTCTAATGGGGACGTTGTTCGCTCAGCGGTCACCATTGGCGGTGTGTCCGCAACCTGAGAGAAGACTTGTGTCCACTCTCACAGCTGCGCCGTCCCAAATCCTCCACAGAAGTATGGGGTGTCCAATCGAACCTACTTGAACCGCGGCCATCATATCTGGTGACCTCAACCCACCTCTGCACTCCCGCGAGTTTATATTTCGTTCATTGTCTGCATCCTCTTAATCTTCTTGTCCCGGAGTTCCCCAGCTGGGTTCATTATCATCCGACGATTGCTATATCCTACCCACCACAACATTTCGGTGAGTTGAGTCATCCGGTCCCTTGGTTAAAGCCGACAATGCGTATGAAGACCGCCAACATCGACTATAAACAACATAGGATCCCAAGTGATGTTTCTAGGGCGTCGTGTGGTATATTGTCTCCTAACATTCACACATGTCGCCCGTTGTGCCCTCCACTTCCAACACCCAGATGATTTGCCGGATGTTGACTATGATTTCATCGTTGTGGGAGGGGGTACTGCTGGTGCCGTGGTTGCGGATAGGTTAGGTGAGAACCAGAATTTCAAGGTCCTAGTAATCGAAGCTGGTCCCTCGTGAGTGCACTCCCTCCTTGTTACAGTTAATTGAGCTACACCATCACGCGTGGGTGGACAGGAATGATGATGTATTCGAGACCTCTGTTCCAGGACTAATGAACGAGATCGGATTTGGGACACGTGTAGATTGGAATTTCTCTACTGTACCACAACCCCATGTCAATGGGCAGGTGTTTCCCTATGCAAGGGCTAGGATTCTCGGAGGATGTTCATCTCATAGTACGTGTACGGACCGCCTCCAGCTTTGGCTTTCTCTTATTCCGCGTTTCTCAGATGGGTTAGCGTACACCCGAGGTTCACGAGACGACTACGATCGCTGGGCATCTGTCGCGGATAATGACAGCCTATCGTGGGATAAAATGTTTCCATACATCCTCAAGGTTAACCTTACCAACGTCTAATCTCATGTTTACAAGTGTATATTAACGACTAGTCATCAGGCAGAAAGGTGGTCGGGACCTAATAACCCCAACCTTTCAGAAGATGGCCATTTCGACCCATCCTTCCATAGCTTCAATGGAAAAATAGGCGTGTCAGCTGCATACTACCCACACCCATTCAATGATTTGCTACTTGAGGCGACAAAGGAGCTGGGCGATGAGTTCCCATTTTTATTGGATCTAAACGATGGAAAGCCTATTGGTCTTGGTGCGTTTAAGATGAGTCCCGGTGGACCTGCTAGTCTTTAACGTGCCCTCGGGGCTGCATGTTACTATAGGTTGGGGACAGTACACAACCATGAAGGGCGTCAGGAGCAGCTCTGCGACCGGATACCTGGCCCATACAGGTGATAATGTGCATGTATTGCTCAACACATACGTCACCCGCATCTTGCCCTCGAATGGCCTTGGCAAAGACGGCGACCACAATCCCAATGGTATTGATGCCCGCGAAGTAGAGTTCGCCACAAGTCCCGAAAGTTCGTCCTTCATACTATATTACATCTTTCCGTTCCGACAGGGGAACAACAGGCCCTAGGCAAACTTTAACAGCAACAAAGGAAGTGATACTCTCAGCTGGGGTTATCAACTCACCGCAAGTCCTGCTCAGCTCTGGCATTGGTCCCAAAAAGGAGCTTGAAGCCCTTGGCATCAAAACGCTGGTCGACAATCCAAGTGTGGGCAAGAACTTCACAGACCAAACGTCAATCCTGCTCAATTTTACTACAAGCCTGCCTGTTACTGAGTGCGTCTGCGTTATATCCATTCCCACTTCGAGGCGTCGTTCTTAACTTTAATCGCAACCTAGTTTCAACAATACAGCTGCCTTGAGGGAATGGAACCAGTCTCACACGGGCCGTCTAGCCCAACCACCACATCTCAGCCCGATTGGATGGGTGCGCTTCCCAGCCACTGCCAATCCTTTCAAAACGGGCTCTGATCCGACGGGAGGCCCGAACTCGCCACATGTTGAGGTTTTCTTCGAATTTGTTACCCCCTCCAACGCCTCGAATGAAACCAGTGGAGAGGGGGCTATCACTTTTTCTCTGAAGATTGTCGGTCTTACCCCTGCATCTCGTGAGCCTGTTCCGCCTACTCCGTTCCTATCGACGTGTATCGTTTATATGTTTCACAGGTGGTTCGATAGGGCTTTCCACCTCCTCACCCTTTGATCCTCCCGCTATCGACCCCAACCTCCTCGATTCCCCTCTCGACACTGCAATCCTTGTCGAAGGAATACGGAGTGCACAACGACTCTTCTCTTCATCTACATTTTCAAAAAGCGTCTTCAAATTCGTTGCTCCACAACCAAATTCCGACGGGAAAATAACAGATGAGATCATCATTGACCATATCAAGGCCAATCTATTGCCTTACCTCCACGGTGTTGGGAGTTGCAGTATGGCACCTCACGGGGCGAATTGGGGTGTCGTTGATCCGGAGTTCAGAGTGCGGGGTGTGAGAGGTCTGAGGATTGTGGATGCATCTGTTATCGTGAGTTTTTGCAAGCTCCATGTGCTTGATGTCAGCTCATGAAGACTGATTGGTTGTGCGACTCTCTAGCCTATCGTGACAAGTGGGCATACGCAGGCGCCGATCTATGCTATTGCGGAGAGAGCATCCGATGTGATCAAACGGGCGTGGAGTTGAAAATGTTGGAAACGTGTAATATGAGCGTTATATCATAAATTGTTAACGCGCAAACCTAAACAACTAAATGGGAATAAACACAAGCAGTAATTTAAAGCAGGCTTATCTTTATCATCGTCTGTAACATACTGCTTCATCTTTCGATGCCCTGGTTTCTCGTATGGGCCCCTTTCCATTAATAACTATTGTGGGGAGCTCTATGGATGAAAGAGGTGGTGCGAGCGACTTTTGCTAATGATAACAACATCCTCTAACAGGAACGTTGTTCGATCAACGGCCACGATTGGCGGTGTATCTGCAACCTGAGAGAAGACTTCTGTCCACTCTCACAGCTGAGCCGTCCCACATCCTCCACAGAAGTATGGGTTTCCAATCGAATTTACTTGAACCTCGGCCATCATATCTGGTGACCTCAATCCACTTCTATATTTTGTTTATTGTCTTCCAGCTGGGTTCATTATCATCCGACGATTGCTATATCCCTATCCACCCCAACAGTTAGGTGAATTGAGTCATCCGGTCCCTCGATTAGAGCCGACAATCCGTATAAAGAACGCCAACATCGACTCTAAACAGTATAGGATCTCAACTGATGTTTCTAGGGCGTCGTGTGGTATATTGTCTCCTAACATTCACACATGTCGCCCGTTGTGCCCTCCACTTCCAACACCCAGATGATTTGCCAGATGTTGACTATGATTTCATCGTTGTGGGAGGGGGTAATGCCGGTGCCGTGGTTGCGGATAGGTTAGGTGAGAACCAGAATTTCAAGGTGCTAGTAATGGAAGCTGGTCCATCGTGAGTGCATTCCCACCTTGTTACAGTTAATTGAGCTACACCATCATGCGTGGGTGGACAGGAATGATGATGTATTCGAGACCTCTGTTCCGGGACTGACCAACAAGATCGGATTTGGGACACGGGTAGATTGGAATTTCTCTACTGTACCGCAGCCTCATGCCAACGGACAAGTATTTACCTATGGAAGAGCTAGGATTCTTGGAGGGTGTTCAACACACAGTATGTGCATGAAAAACTTTCATGCTATACTTTTCTCATTTCATATTCCATAGATGGATTAGCATATACACGAGGCTCGCGAGACGACTATGACCGCTGGGCATCTATCACGGGCGACGACAGCCTATCTTGGAACAGAATGTTTCCATACATTCTCAAGGTATAAACACTACTCAATCACATGTTGAGGTAACTTTATGCTGATAGCTGCATTTCCAGTCCGAAAAATGGTCAGGACCCAACGATCCTAACCTCCCGGAAGAAGGCCACTTCGACCCAACCCTCCATAGCTTCGATGGCAAAATAGGCGTAACAGCACCCTACTACCTTCACCCATTTAACGACCTTCTGTTTGAAACGACAAAGGAGCTCAGTGATGAGTTCCCATTTCTCTTTGATCTAAACGGGGAAAGCCTGTCGGCTTGGGTAAGTTTCTGCTCTGTGACTGGATAAGCAATACATGGAATTTATACCGAAATTTCACTGACGTTGCAGGATGGGTACAGCGTACCACCATAAAGGGTGTCAGGAGTAGCTCTGCGACCGGATATCTCAGCCGCGCAGGCGATAACGTACACATATTGCTCAACACGTACGTCACACGCATCTTGCCCACAGACAATCATGGCAAATTCAATGACCGCAATCCCCATGTCAATGACTTCCGCAAAGTCGAGTTTGCTACTGCCTCCGAAGGTTTGTTCTTGGCACTGTATGCCCTTATCGCCTTTCACAATCACACGACAGGCCCGAGGCAAACCTTGACAGCAAAGAAGGAGCTCATACTCTCAGCTGGAGTGACTAACTCGCCCCAGGTCCTTCTCAGCTCTGGAATTGGTCCAAAAGATGAACTTGAAGCCCTCGGCATCAGAACCTTGGTCGACAACCCAAGTGTGGGCAAGAACTTCAGTGACCAAACTTCAGTGCTGATCGACTTTGCTACAAACCTTCCTGTCACCGAGTGAGTTTACACTGTACTCTAAATCATGATTCAGAGTCCCATTATTGATGTGGATATTCGTCTAGCTTTGATGAGACAGCTGCTCTTGCAGAATGGAATCGATCCCACACAGGTCGTCTGGCACTCTCAACGCATCTTAGCCCTATTGGGTGGGTGCGTTTCCCAGCCACTGCTGATCCCTTCAAGGTTGGCTCTGATCCGACGGGTGGCCCCAACTCGCCACACGTAGAACTTGTTTTTGAATTTGTGACTCCCCAAAATGCCTCGACTGGAATCAGTGGAAAGGGAAACACCTCAATTTCAGTGACTGTTGTTGGTCTCACTCCTGCATCCCGTGAGTTTAACCCATTCAATTCATCCCTAACGACCGCCAATAACTCTATTCGAATGACAGGTGGTTCTATAACGCTTTCTACCTCCTCTCCCTTTGACCCTCCTGTTATTGATCCCAACCTCCTCTCCTCTCCTCTCGACACTGCAATCCTCATTGAAGGAATACGGAGTACACAACGGCTCTTCTCTTCGTCTAGTTTTTCACAAAGTATCTTTGGATCCACTGCTCCCGAACCGAATTCGAATGGGCAGCTAACGGATGACGTTATTATTGACTATATTAAGGTCAACGTATTGCCTTTCCTCCATGGCGTTGGGAGTTGCAGTATGGCGCCTCGTGGGGCGAAGTGGGGTGTTGTGGATCCTGAGTTCAAAGTGCGAGGTGTGAAGGGCTTGAGGGTTGTCGATGCATCCGTGATTGTGAGTCCTTGCAAGTTCCATGTACTCAATGTCAGATCATGTGCACGAAGGCTGATCTGGTCATGTAATGCTCCAGCCCATCGTCACAAGTGGACATACGCAGGCGCCGATCTACGCTATTGCGGAGAGGGCATCCGACGTGATCATACAGACATGGACATAAAATCTATGGGAACATGCGATCCGAGGATTCAACTTTGCCGTGCAAATGGGAAACGAGTGCCCTTCGATTACCGAAGCCATAATTTACTGTACACTGATTAACATTGCATGTACACTACCCCAGAAGGTTGAACTCCAGCAAAAATAAAGAGCGTAAGCTCATGGGGCGAAGCCTGATGCTAAGTGCCAATGATTGAGATGCCAGAAACTCTCTCAACAGTGCCTTCCACTCCCAATTATACTTCTAAACATTCTCCCTCAGGCACTCTAAAAAGGATCCGCGCGTGTCTGAGCCCCATATCTGCAATCCATTCCAGCAAGCCTTTGGGGTGCCTCTTGCTCCGCGGTTAGTGACCGATGTAGCGATCCAGCTCAGGCCTGTCATGCATCAATGCATCAGCGACCAGTTTTGTATCCCAATTTATCAGAGGATGCCGAAGTCTGTCGCGATGGCCGAAACACATTCTCGGACTCCGTTGGGACACTCTGACGTCGGCGGACGTTAAACTAAAGTTCTGCTGAAACATTGTCAGCTGCTCACGCGTCCCTTCTGGTAGAACATCCTCTGACATAAGAACGTCGCAACAGGTGGGAAAGAGTCGAACACATTCTGTACTTCCGCCAACCCAAAGCCGATGGCAGCAAAATATCCTTGCTGTGATAACAGTTTGCACACAACCTCCACCTGCGTTCGCGAAATGAACCTCCCTTCCGGGAAACCAACAAAAACACGTTAAGCAAAGCAATGAATGACTCGGATCTTCGTCACGCCTAGCCAGTATTGTCGTCCCTCCTGCCAGCGACGAACCGTTATGTCTGTCCATCGTAGCTGGGGAGAAGAAGCACCAGAATTGCTTCTATCCTCCTCCAGATTCCATTCCTCCTTCATTACCGATCACACAGGACTCTCCGCTCAGTGCCCATTCCCCATCTGAGCTCACCCTTGATGCTATCATTCCCTCCTCTACTCACCAGCTATCACTTCTTACGGCGGAGCTTGGGTTTGTGAACGCGAGTGGTACATTTGTAACACTTTTTACTTCATTTCTTCTGTCGGCATTGATTCCCTTGGGAGATAACTCCAAACCCGATATCTGTCACGACCTCCATTGCGGTTCATACACTCACGACTTCTCCGTGCCTAATCCTACCTACTCCTTGCAACTATCCGGCATGCGCCCAAGTTGCGCCCGCGTGGATCTATCCCAGCACGGAAACCCTTCCCTGCTCCTGTGAACCTCCGCAACCGAATCCTGCTCGAGAATCAAGGGAACCTACACACATGAGACATCTACACGGTCGTTCCTCTTTGGCACAGCTTCATTTTCCTGAACGGTCTTTTTCCAGCACTCTAGCACGTAAAGAACTGAGCTCCAGGGTCTAGTGACGAAGACATTCGAAGGGACTCAGGGTAATGGGCTAAAGTTGTCCCAAGAGCCGAGGGTGGTATGTCAACTCGGCGAAAGAGAACGGGACGTGAGGGAAGAGGTGAACAAGAAGATGAGAACTTGGAGACTGCGGCAGGCTGTGATTCTCGGTATGCAATGTACAAGATCGTATTTAATTACATGCCGACTGAATCCGTATATGCTGTTGAAAAGCGAGTCTTCGTATAGGCCAGTCTTCGGCGGGCCGTGTGTCAATCCCCTAGTAGGGCGGTCAACCAGTACCCGTGGTGACCGGGGGGGGGGGTCAAAAGTTATCAAGTAACATAGTTCACAAGGAGTGCTAAATAAGCTCAGGTAAGAATTTATCCAAGACTCAATGATATATCACTTAGGGTTGCTACCCCCATTATCCAGTTCATTAATAAAAAATGGAAATGGTAAAGGATGGATAGCTTCCATTACCTTTGCAATAATTCTCACCTGCACCCACGATGACAAGTTTTAATGGCGGCCGCGGATAGCCCCCTTTATTAGCAACAAGGGGCTCACTAAAAATGCACACAAGATGCCGGAGTTTATGACGGTTTATGACGGTTGATCAATCATTGATTGTGTTTACGATAACCCGGAGTGCAGGTCAGAACAGGTAACAAAACTGGTGACGAAGTCTGACATAACTTGTTGACCTACTCTTCCCATTATCGCTAATAGACCCTTCATCCCTCTCAATGTACCTTTTGGCATTCTGACGTATGCTCCTTTGCAGTGGTCCTTTGCCATCGATGACTATTATTATGGAACTCCGCGTACGAAAGGGCTAGCGTGAGCGGGTTCCGGCAACGGCGGTATGCCAAGGTATCTCGTAGCACGAGTCACGGCCGTCAGCATTCTTGTGAGTTTCTAATTTGTTCGTTATTCGGGGCCCCACTTCCAGGCTGTAGCTCCGTTGTCGAAACCTATCGTCATTTGGTGACTGCCGCACTCCCCGCGCACAACACCACTCATTCAAACTAAGTTTTCTGGTCGCCCGATTTTGAACCGACAATGAGTATAAAAACTGCCAACATTGGGGGTTGAACTTCCAACAACCCAGAGTCTCATCCAATGCTTCTGGGACACTGTCGTGCATATTTTCTGCTAGCATTCACACAAATCGCGCTATGTGCCCTCCATTTTCAAAGCCCAAATGACTTGCCGGGCATTGACTATGACTTCATCGTTATAGGAGGGGGCACCGCTGGTGCTACTGTTGCCAGCAGATTGAGTGAGAACGAGGGTTTCAATATTCTAGTTATCGAAGCTGGCCCATCGCAAGTTCATCCATTTTACTTGGCTGAGCTACGCTGACGTACTTGGACAGGAACGATGATGTGTTCAAGACCTCTGTTCCTGGATTAAATGAAGAGATCGGATATGGGACACTCGTAGATTGGAACTATACTACAGTACCACAGGCCCATGCTGGCGGCCAGGTACTTCCATATGCAAGAGCTAGGATTCTCGGAGGGTGTTCATCGCACAGTACGTGATTGGTAATTTCACATTGCACGTCTTCTCATTTTGTGATATGCAGATGGATTGGCATACACCCGAGGTTCACGAGACGACTATGACCGCTGGGCATCCGTCATAGGCGTCGAGAGTTTATCATGGGATAATATGCTTCCATATATCCACAAGGTCAGTCCAATCATCCAGGAGGCTAGATCCTACCAGCCAACCATATAAAATGACCTTCGACTGGTGCTTAATTGAATATATGCTAACGACCAACCCCGTAGATGGAAAAGTGGTCAGGACCAAATGACCCCAGTCTCCCCGAGGATGGTCACTTCGACCCGTCCTTGCACAGCTTCGACGGAAAGATAGGCGTATCGGCACCATACTACCCTCACCCATTCAATGACCTGTTCCTCAACGCGACGAAGGAGCTCAGCGATGAGTTCCCATTTTTATTGGATCTGAACAGTGGGAAACCGATTGGTCTTGGTGAGCCTCAGATTGCACGGGAATTTTACTATCAGCGTTGAATCGCTTACGACCTGTGCGGCATTTTAGGCTGGGGGCAATATACATCCATAAAGGGTGTCAGAAGTAGCTCTGCGACTGGGTACTTGCAGCCAACAGGTGACAATGTACACGTATTGCTCAACACTTATGTCACCCGCGTCTTGCCCCTTGACGGTCAAGGCAACGATGGTGGTCACAGTCCCAATGGCACCGATTTCCGCCAAGTCGAGTTTGCTACCACCGCCCAAGGTTTGTCCTTCGTGAAATGTTATCTGTACCGTGTTGATGATCAAACAATAGGCCTGAAGCAAACTCTCACAGCGAAGAAGGAAGTAATACTCTCAGGTGGAGTGATTAACTCACCTCAAGTCCTGCTCAACTCTGGTATTGGTCCGAAGGACGAACTCGAAGCCCTTGGCATTCAGACTCTGGTCGACAACCCGAGCGTGGGCAAGAACTTAAGTGACCAAACTGCAATCCTCCTTAACTATACCACCAACTTGCCCGTCACCGAGTGCGTCTAGTGTCACATACTGGCCTACCCTTAGAGTCTCAGTGCTGACGTGAGTATCCATCCAGTTTCGATGAAGAAGCCGCCCTCGCAGAATGGAAACAATCACACACTGGTCGCCTAGCCCTCCAGCAACATCTAATCCCCATCGGGTGGGTGCGCTTCCCCGCCACCGCCGATCCGTTCAAGACTGGACCTGATCCGACGGGAGGCCCAAACTCACCGCATGTCGAACTTTTCCCAGAATTTGTCACCGGGCAAAATGATTCGACTGGAGCTGGGAACATTTCATTTTCAATAAACATTGTTGGTCTTACTACTTCGTCTCGTGAGTCTGCTCCATCCAACCCATATCTCTATCAACACAATTAAATGATTTGTTCACAGGAGGCTCAATAACACTCACTACTTCCTCGCCTTTCGACCATCCTGCCCTCGACTTAAACCTCCTTGATTCCCCTCTCGATATTGCCATCCTTATCGAAGGAATACGGAGTGCAAACCGTCTTTTCTCTTCGTCCACATTTTCGAAGAACATCTTTGGACTCGTCACTCCTCAGCCGAATTCCGATGGGGAGATGACGGATGAGATCCTTGCGAATTTTATCAGGAGTCAAGTATCACACTTTGGCCATGCTGTTGGGAGCTGCAGTATGGCACCCCATGGGGCAAAGTGGGGTGTGGTTGATCCGGAGTTTAGAGTGCGAGATGTGCAAGGCCTGAGGATTGTTGACGCATCTGTTATTGTGAGTCGGCGTTACCTGGGATTCGTGCTTTGATTTATGGAGACTAATGGGTTTGTGCTTGTTTTAGCCAATTGTGCCAAGTGGACATACCCAGACACCAGTCTATGCCTTCGCTGAGTGGGCGTCTGATATCATTAAACAGTCGTGGAAATGAGGATTTGATTATGTCCTTCGCACTTCGCAGTAGAGGGGACTAAGGCCCTTATAGGGACCTGACTAGTTACGTATCTGAATCAATAAAGTATTTGTATCCAAGTGATTGAATGTCACTTAGAAACTGCCACGCCTAGTAAGTTCCAGACTCCTGTCAACTGCCTCTGGCAGGAAAGTCTTCAGTGTCGTGTTGATGTGATTTGGTACTTGGCACAACTATTCTTGCAAATTGTACCCATTTTCCGGGGAGCGGTGGAGATGTGCAGCCTGAAGGACGAATCGTTGATCCTTGCTAAAGGTGGGACCCTTCTGCTTTCGTTGCAATTCCCGCGCCACTTCAAATTCACCTTCAACACCGCCACACCATGAGTTTGCTTTATCGTCTCTGATAGGCTGTGTAAGCAGCCTGGGTTACCGAAATATTAGATATCCGAGAAATTGCATTGGGATTTTGCTTTGTCTCCCCACTGACGAGTATCCAGTATACAGTTTGTCCGCACAGCAACTGCTCACTCCTGTGCTCCACCCCGTAGCTCTTTTTTCCTCCCCAATTCATTGACCTAACAAATACAAATTTCTATTCTACACCCGTTTGCTCCATCCTCCGTAGCTGGGCTAAGCACGGCATCTTGCATGTACTTACCTATTCACCTAAACAATATATTGTCTTCAACTTGACTGGCACTCACTTGAAAAGGGGAAACCTCCGTTAGAGGTTCAGGGAAAGCGAGTGCTGTTGAATCCAGCGACCACTGGGCTTCGTAACCAAAGTATGAGAAACAGAGGGGCCAAATGGGAAAATAAACAAAGATAATGTGGGGACCGGTGACCGGCTAGCGTCGGAACGCTACCCTTTCACCTCCTCCCATACGAAGATGGTAGTGGAACCCCATCGCAACGACGACGACGCTCCGCCGACTGCTCCCTTCCATCCACGGAAGGTGGCTCCTTGGTCCCTGACTGCGACGACACGAGGATCGCGGCGCTTTTCCTACTTCGAGCATCCAACACCTGGTCTCATTTATTCACGGCCTTTAGGTAGTCAAATTTCCCATAGTCCGGTAAATTTCCATTTAATTCATTATTCCTATTCGATTTGCTCGTGTTCTAGCAATTTCTCCTCTAGTTCAGTGCAATATCAACTTGGTAGTATAAAATTGTGTCGTAGGTACAACAAATAGACAGTTTTACACCCCCACTCTGCTCTCTCTTCGCCCTCAGCTCTCTCGCCGATTACACCGCCAGACGTACTGCTGGCACCCTACACCTTTACCCAAGAACTCGCCTCTTCATCTGGAGCCCACCGCGAGGGGTCTTTTTGACCCATTTATTGTTCTAGCAACACTTTGACTCCTCATACACCATTTCCACCATCTTTGACAACTTCTTTTACACAGCAACTACCACTCTCCAAGACCCGAATTCTTCTGTTCTTGACTACCCGAACTCAGCATTTTTCACGCTGCCGCCAAGTATGCCACCACCCCCTTCTCCAGCATTGTCCTCGACTCTGTCTCAGGCTCCCTCGTCGCCATTGGCCTCTCGTTCGTGCCCATTTCCATCAGATATGAGTGCGCCACAAGCAGGAATTACTCAGAATGATGGTACTCGATATCACCCACGTTACCAGGAGTTTGGTGTATCAGGCAATGACACCAACATTGGTCTCCAAACCCCTTTCCGCCCACAGTTTGCCCCAGCTACATGGAGAACCCCCCATGGCCTTCGAGCCCCCGATCCCCTTACTCCAGTCCCACCAATCTTCATTGAAAAACCTCAATGTCAGATGCCCGGACCAAATGATAGAGGTGC
The DNA here is from genome assembly GCA_018524425.1 of Podaxis sp. AQ795752. Taxonomy (NCBI): domain Eukaryota; kingdom Fungi; phylum Basidiomycota; class Agaricomycetes; order Agaricales; family Agaricaceae; genus Podaxis; species Podaxis sp. AQ795752. Next base: position 12,362 of record JAEUWK010001444.1, on the reverse strand, counting down.
TCCGAAGTTTGATGGACATCCACTCTCTCTGCAGCAGTTTTTCGATGAAATTGAGACTCTGGGCAGGTCTTGTCAGCTCAATGACCAAGATATGATTTGGCATACACTATGGTACCTTAGTTGGAAGGACTACGAGACATGGAAGGAACGTCCTAGTGCAAGAGGAACAAGTTGGGATCAGTTCAAACAAGACATCATAGCCTTGCACCCAGGAGCCGAGGAAGATCACAAATACACTTTTTATGACCTTGAAGCCTTAGCCGACCGCCAAGCTACTCTCCCAATGCAATCGCATTACCAGTTTGGCAAGTACTACCGGCAGTTTTTGACAATGAGCAACTGGCTCCTGGCTCGGAATGAGGTTTTGTGTCAAGGACAGGACATGATATTCTTTAGTGGCTTTGATCTTGGTTTTTGTGAAAAGCTCATGTCTCAACTGCATCTCAAGAATCACAACCACCCCCTTCATCAGCCTTGGCCTATGGATAAAGTCATCGAAGCAGCCCAGTTTCTTCTTGACACAACATCAGCTGCGAGTGAGCTTGGAGGATTTCCCACCTCATCACCATCCTACTATCCAACCTATCCTCCACATTCGTCCCATGCCCCAGCTTCGTACTCAACACCAGCACTCCCTCCTCCTCCCCTAGCTCTGTCATCCTATGCTCTACCTCCCCATTCTTCACCAGCTCCTCCAGCACCCCAAAACACTTGCGAAACATTTGACATGTCATCACTAGAGCAATTTCTTGTCTCCAATGTGTTCCTCAACAAGTTAGCTGGAAAGCTTGGTGCTCAGTCCTACCAAGGGAACTCACAGTCTCTGTGACCTTGTAACACAGACTGTGTGTTCTGCTCGAACCCGGAACACTTCCACCATAGGTGTCCTGAAGCTGAGGATTACATTAGGAAAGGGCTTTGCAAACGAAATGAGGAGCATCGGATTGCACTCCCAGATGGCACAGTTGTCACTTCCCAGTTGGCATGAGGAAGAAATATTAAGGAGAGGATTGACAACTACTACAGAGCCCAAAATCCCCCATCAGTTGCATCGAACATTGTTGAGGCCTCACCATCCCCAAAGGCTCATCAGTATACATAGGTGATGTTGTTGGACGTCTTGACTACCTCTGGTATGATAGGGGAAGTCACGAAGGAAGAACTTGAGGAACTTTGGATGCTGGATTCAGTAGCAGTATCGTCACTCAAGAGGGCAGAGGATATTTGCAAGAAAATTGGGAATACTGTAAAGGGAAAGTCAGCTTCGAAGGATCGTGATCCAAAGAACAGTTCTCCTACTACTGGTCCATCTAAGGGAGCAGTCTCCTCTACTCCTTCGCAACCTCTCACATCACCATTGACTTTGTCCTCCACATCATCAAACACTCCCCAATTTCGGTATATGACACCCATCGAGGACCCAGCACTTATCCAGAAAGTCATTGAGAAAGGGATGGACAGTACAGTTACCCTGACTCAGAGAGAACTTCTTGCAATATCACCTGAGGTTTGATGCTTCATAAAGGATCAAGTCACTACCAAAAGAGTCCCCACATTGAGTGCCACAGTTACAACAGTCAAAGAAGTAGGAGATTCAGCATCAACACTAGTACATGCCTCAGATCAGTCCCTCCCCTCAGACCTTATTGTTGCAAATCATATTGAGGATCTTCAAACAGTGGAAGTTAGTTTGGAAGGAAAAGTTGCAGTCAATGCTATCTTGGACAAAGGATCACAAATTATCAGTTTATGACGGGATATCTGGGAGAAGTTGGGAATACCTATGAGGTTGGACAAGATAATGATGATGGAGTCAGCTAACTCTTCTCACAAAGCAACGATCAGCCTCCTACCAAATCTTCGGGTGTCAATTGGCAATTGTGTCTTCTATCTACAAGCCCAGGTCATCGAAAATGCCTCCTATGAGATGCTTCTTGGTCATCCATTCCTCACTCTCACACAAGCCAGCACTTGACACTTTTCAAATGGAGGATCACATATCACTCTCGTCAACCCTAACACCCAAACTGTTGTCACTATTCCAACCAAGCCTCATATTCGTAATCTCTCTCTATCATCGGGTTTTTAAACGTCGAGGATTTGGCATCCTGTCGAGGAGACACCATCAGTTCCATATCCCACTTCGAAACATCAAAGTTCCCTACCCCTTCATTAATCCCTCTTTCATGCTATATGATATCACCCATCGCCTTCACAACATCCCCTTTCACACCTATTTTGAAACCCCAAGAGATCTATGAAATTTTGCTATCAGCTCTCAAAGTTGAAAATCAAGTCACCACAATGTTCGCCTACAAGAAAGTCACTAATCGAGTCAAGCCTGTTGCTACTATGTTGCCAGAAAAGTTTTGTATTGTTTGTCATATCCCCTCAGATCCCCTCAAGTCTCTCCCCAGTCTTCCTACTCATCCCCCTGAATTCTCACCTGGTACTCACTACACCCTCAAATGTAAATGGCTATGAATGTTAATAAAGATGGATTCTTATGGTCGGAAGAAGAAAAGTTGGTACATCACCTTATTCAGTTGCAAGAGTTAGGGTTCGCATGGTGTGAGGAGGAGAAAGGAAAGTTTTCGGAGGAGTATTTTGATCCAGTGGTCATTCTGACAATCAAGCATGTTCCATGGAGTCTAAGGAACATCCCAATCCCACCAGGCATCTATGATCGCATCATTCAAGTCATAAAGGACAAGATTGCTGCAGGCGTTTATGGACCTTCAAGCTCATCATATCGTTTGCAGTAGTTTTGTGTCCTCAAGAAAGATGGGAAGTCCCTCTGTCTTGTTCATGATCTACAACCACTCAATGTGGTTGTGATCAAGGACTCTAGTCTTCCACCAATGGTCAAGCAGTATGTGGAGTTGTTTGGAGGATGTGGGTGTTATGGAGTTTTCGACCTCTATGTTAGATATGACCAGAGAGCTCTTGCACCCGAGTCTCGCAATCTCACCACCTTCTAGACCCCTCTCGGAACATTTCGTCTCATGTCAATACCTATGGGATATACCAACTCCATGCAAATCCAGCACAGAGATCTCACATTTCTCTTGCAAGACAAAATTCCACATGTCGTAGTTCCCTTCATCAACGATGTCCCAGTTAAAGGTCCACCATCTCGCTATGAAATGAAGGAGGGAGGTTTTGAGACTATTCCCAAAAACCCTGGTATTTGCCGTTTTGTCTGGGAACATCTCCAGAATGTTAACCACATCATTCAACACATCAAGCATGCAGGAGGAACCTTCTCTGCAGTGAAATCCCATATCTGTGTTCCAACAGCAGTCATTGTCAGTCATCATTGCACATATGAAGGGCAGCTCCCAGATGAGTCTCAAGTACAGAAGATCATTAACTGGCCTGAGTGTAGGATGATCAGTGATGTACAAGGGTTTCTCGGCACATGTGGTACTATTCGGATTTTCATCAAGGATTATGCTATCATCGCACATGCCCTTTCGAAGCTTCTATGAAGGAAGGAAGAGTTCATTTTTGGAGAAGAGCAGAGGTTAGCTATGGAGAAGTTGAAGGAATTGGTCAAAGCCTCACCTGCTATTCGTGCCATTGACTACACAAGTGATCAGGAAGTCATTCTCGGAGTTGACACATCTGTAATTGCAGTTGGGTACATTTTGTTGCAGATAGGAGATGATGGGAAGAGGTACCCATCATGTTTTGGGTCATTATTGTTGAACAAGAGGGAGGCTTGGTATTTGCAGGCGAAGTTGGAGTTATTTGGGTTGTTTCAGGCATTGAAGGATTGTAGGATCTGGATAGTGGGAGTGAAGAATTTAGTGGTGGAAGTTGACACAAAGTATATTCGAGGCATGATCAATAATCCCAACATACAGCCGAATGCAGCTGTAAATCAATGGATTGCAGCTATTCTACTCTTCAACTTTTGTCTATGACACATTCCAGGATATTTACATGGTCCCGATGGCCTCTCACATCAACCTCAAGCACCAGAGGACCATATCATTGAAGATGACTATGAAGAATGGATTGACAACATGAACACATTCCTCTATCAGTCAACATTCGTCCCAGTCCCCTCACAAGATAACCATTTGCCCCAGACACCTCCATCCACATCCAATATTATCGGATGCAATAGTCACAGCCTATGGGGACGAGACCTTAGCCATTGGCCATCCCTCCACTCATCAGTCACTGTCATTGTTGCAAATACAGTCGCAATAGCAAGCTCAAGCAACCTCTCAGGTCACCCAAGCATTCCAAGATCCAGCAAAGCTCAAAATCATGATTGCGAGCTAGTCGCAATCAAAAGCTTCCTGGTGGACCCCAAGAGGCCCAAAGAGATGTCTGAAAATGCCTTCAAACAATTTATACAAGTTGCTGGAGGATTCTTTGTTTGAGGAGGAAAGCTGTGGAAGAAGGATGTTAAGGGGAAACATAAGTTAGTGGTGGTGGACGAAGAAAAGTGGTATCACTTACTGAAGAGTGCTCATGACGATCTCGGCCACAAGGGCATTTTTATGATGCAAGTACACATCCTCAAGTGATTTTGGTGGCCATATCTTGACAATGATATCTGATGGTTTATTAAAACCTGCCATGAGTGTCAGATTAGAACAGTTCAATGCATTTTTATTCCTCCCACTGTTCCTATTCCTTTATCTTTGTTTCGAAGAGTTCACATTGATACTATGTTTATGCCGAAGTCGAATGGTTTTTGTTATATTGTTCATGCTCATTGTTCTTTATCTTCATACCCAGAGTGGAGGATGCTTTGACATGAAAATGCACAAACGATTGGGTCATTTATCTTTGAGGATATCCTATGTCAATGGGGCGCAATTGAGGAGATTGTTACTGATAACGGGCTGGCATTTGTGCAAGCCATCAAGTACCTATCACAAAAGTACAAGATTAATCACATTCGGATATCGCCCTATAACTTGCGAGCAAATGGTCCAATCGAGCATCATCATTTCGATGTCAGGGAGGCTTTGGTCAAGGCAGCAGATGGTGTAGAGCATTGGTGGACATCAGTGGCACCCTCAGTTTTCTGGGCAGAATGAATATCTATTCAGAAGTCAACAGGGTACTCTCCATACTTCATTGCTCATGGTCTCAAGCCACTACTACCATTCGACATTGTCGAAGCCACATATCTGGCCCCTTCCCTCACCAAGCCAATTCCAACAGCTGAACTCATCACATATCATGCAATACAGCTGCAGAAGAGGCCAGCCGACCTTGCAAAAATTAAAGAATGCATCCTGAAAGCAAGACACAAGTCAGTTGAGCACTTTGTCAAAGAACATGAACATACCATAAAAGAATACAACTTCAACCCCGGTGCATTCGTGCTTGTTTGAAATTCTCGTGTAGACAGTGACCTCGGCAGTAAAATGAAGCCACATTACTTTGGCCTCATGGTAGTGTTGTGACATATGAAGGGAGGATCCTATGTGCTGGCAGAGTTGGATGGTTCAATCTTGAGACTCTGTTTCACAGCATTCCAGCTCATTCCTTACCACCCACATGACATCCGATCAGTCCCCATCATGAAAATCACTGACTTGTCACCAGAGCAACTTGAAAACATCACTCATGAGCCAGATACCCCACCCACCATCTATGGTGACACTGAAAATCTTGAGGAGATGCTTAGGAGTTACATTCGGACTGACTAGGAAGTCAGTAGCAAAAGTACCCAGGAGGTGTGGGGACCAGTGACTGGCTAGTGTCGGAACGCTACCCTTTCACCTCCTCCTATACGAAGATGGTAGTGGAACCCCATTGCAATGACTATGACACTCCACCGACTGCTCCCTTCCATCCATGGAAGGTGGCTCCTTGGTCCCTGACTGCAATGACATGAGGATTGCAGCGCTTTTCCTACTTCAAGCATCCAACACCTGGTCTCATTTATTCATGGCCTTTAGGTAGTCAAATTTCCCATAGTCCTGTAAATTTCCATTTAATTCATTATTCCTATTTGATTTGCTTGTGTTCTAGCAATTTCTCCTCTAGTTCAGTGCAATATCAACTTGGTAGTATAAAATTGTGTCATAGGTACGACAAATAGACAGTTTTACACCCCCACTTGGCTTTCTCTTCGCCCTCAGCTCTCTTGTCAATTACACCACCAGATGTATTGCTGGCACCCTACACCTTTACCCAAGAACTCGCCTCTTCAATAAAAAAATATAAGACTCAAGAAGCAGAAACTTCAGACAGTGAGATGGAGGTCAAATGTAGGTGTCCTATCTTTCTACCTTCATTACATGAAACAATATTGTATATATATGAGTAGAATCTTCAAATCTGAAGGGGAATCTCAAAGTGGAACAGGATAGATAAAGTGAAATGGAAAGTAACTCAGTTGAAACTGGCCAAGGAATATGGCAAAGCAATAAACCCTGAGGATTAAAGGAAATATGAATGTGGAACTAATGGTATACAATATCAAATGCAAATGGAGAGGGCAAGAATGAAACAGAGAGGGCATATGCTGGAACATTGGGGGAAATGTGGATTATGATCACTGAGGTACCACACTGTAAAGGAGACAATAGGTGAGCATACAATCATGGGACTGGTGACCATGGAAGAAATGTAGAAATGAATATACCTAGGTACAGTGATGATAAAATTCAGAAACTTGAATATTTGGACCCAAAAGCAGCCACAGGCAGCTTGATGATATGCACTCTGAAGGTACACTCCTTGACTTGGTTTAGTGAGAGATGTTATGGACTTCACTTTGTGCCCATTAAGCTCTCAGGGCCTTGGTTACAACTCAGATTCTGTGGATTATATTCAGTTTAATCTGACTTAGCAGAGTGGTTCATGCACTGTGTCAGCCCCTTGATGACTCCATGCCAACTTACCTAGTTACTCACTATGACTCTGGCCCTTACTCATCATCTGTTTCACCTATTCTTAGTTAACCCCTTACCAGTATATAAACTCTAAGTAGAGCACCTGTATTTCTTATGCTTTACCAACCTGTTCTTTCCTCTTTACTCATCCTCAAGCCTTTGCCTTAGTTGCAACCTGAGTGCATAACAAAGGTCATAACATTTGGTACTCTAGGTAGTGTACTGTCACTTCCAGTTGAAGCATTTTGTGAGCTGATGATTCTAAGAAGGAAAAATTCAACATGTGGAGAATTCAGGCCTCTTGTCAGGTCAGAGGAACCATCTTTGAAGGGGATTTCTTTGGGTGGGAAACACATCTACCCAAGTAGGCTGGAATATAGTGGAAGTGCAAGCCAACCTGTATGCAACTCATTCCATTGAGCCAAGGCAGCTGTTTGATCAAAACTATTGATCTGCTTTAGTGAAGCATCCATGAATAACCAGAGTTAAGCATGATGAAGAATGCACTCAGAGATGGCCAAATCATAGTGAAACTAATAGAGATTGACGCTTCATTGCTAAAGTTCTTGCTCACACTTGGGTTGTTAACAAGAGTTTAGATACCAAGTACTTGGAGTTTATCTTTAGGTCAAATACCAGAGTTGAGCATGACTTGAGGGGTGTTGATCACCCTATATGAAGGGATAAGTTTCTTCTTTGCTGTCAGGGTCTGTCTAGAGCCTGCCATTTTGATATGAGTAATAACAAGCAATACTGAGGAAGAAGGACAGACCTTTAGAGGTAGTAGCAAGCTCAATTTTGTGGAAATCTTACTCTTAGGACTATAGTCATTATAGCCATCCATAGGCAGGATGCAAGCAACATGTGTATTAAGTAAGCCATGCATGTTATCATTCACACGGGCTAGATATCTGGTTGCAGAGCTGCTCCCAACACTCCCCACAATTGTGGTCTGCCCCCAACCTAGAATGGAGTGATACATTATAGGCAGGTCAATATCCAACAAATACATTTATCATAACAGCCTAGAAACTAACCAATACTGATAGGCTTCCTGTTATTTAGATCCAATAAGAACAGGAACTTGTCATCCAATTCCTTTGTTGCTTCAAACAGCAGATTATTGAACAGGTGAGGGAAGTATTCCACTAACACACTAATTTTGCCATTGAAGCTGTATACTGATGGGTCAAAGTAATTTTCCTCTGAGAGCTTGGGATCATTTGGTCCTGACCATTTTTCAGTCTAACTGATCTATTTATCAGTATATATAGAAACAGCAATGAAGTAATTTGGTAAATGTGGATAATTCAGTCCTGAAGGGGTGGGCTAACTTTGAGAATGTATGAAAGGATTTTATCCCATGATAAGTTGTCATCACCTATGACAGATGCCCAATGATCATAGTTGCCTCACAAACCTTGAGTATATGCCATCTCATCTGCAAGATATGGACTGAGAAGATAGAAGGATGAAAATGTCCCTTCACCTACTATATGGTGAACACCCTCCAAGCATCATAGTCCTCCCATAGGTGTACACATTTCTAGCAACATGGACCTATGGTGAAGTAGAGTAGTTCTAATCTATGTATGTTCTAAACCCAAGGTTGCACAATAGCCCAGGAACCTGGCTGTCAAATACTTCTTTGTTTCTAGTCACAAAGTATCAACATCAGCAAGTTTTACCTGAAGCATATTATGATAAGCCTACAATGGACCTGCCTCCACTACTAGAACCATAAAATTGTAAATCTCCTCCAACCTACTTGTAACAACTGTGCTAGTATTGCTGTCTCCTGCCACAATACAATCATAGTCTACATTTGGTAAATCTTTCAGGTGTTAGAGCTGGAGTATGCCAAGTGCAACACATATTAAAAATAATAACAAATATACACCAAGATTTGTCACAAGCATTAGTATAGGTAGCAGGTTGTTAAGTGTCCAGAGATACCTTGCAGTAGTTTTTATATACACATCCATTATTTTCTAGATTCAGAGCTAGTAGACCAATAGCTTAGTTTGTCTACAGCATAGTGTGTGCAAAGTACATGGCAATCATCAGCTGACAATCTGCTGTGCCATAAGGTGGATAGACAATGAGGAGGGACATTATTCTTAGTAGTGCAAAGTAAGTTAGAGGTTATTGGATGTGATGGCTAGCATCTATAAGTTTTCACATTAGTGGAGCATCAGAGAAGTTATGGAAGACCATAGATATTATGAGATTCTGCACTGAAGTTGGATACCAGCCATACTAGAGGCTTGAGTAGCAGATATCTAGTGATAATTGAGCAGACCAAGGGTCCAACAAAACTGATAACATCAGCACACCTAGTTTAACCTAACTTCTTGTTCTTATGCTGCATATTAATGAACATGGCCAGGAGGAGGCATCAGAATGCAGAGAGACTATATTATTAGGCAATGATAAATAGCTTCAATGTGAGATGTGAAAAACAAGCAAATTAGCACAAAGGAGAAAGTTGCTGAGATGCAGACAAGTAAGCTCACTATAGTGTGCAGCCAGGTGGTGTTGTCAACCTCAGGAGTATACCAAATAATGTCAGAGGTGACTATATCATTACAGTAGAAGCTAAAAAAATTAACCAACACTGAAGTATGTTAAAAATGCTAATTTTCTCAATTTCCCATGCAGCCATGTAAGTACCTCCACAAGAGCTGTTAGGCATATTAATAAGTATAAGGCTCTAAATCACCCTACTCTTTTCACTAAGCCTAAGATGCCCATAAATGAGATGATATCATATTAAGTCCAAATACTGTTTCCTGATTTAGCTTTCTATAGAGGTATTTGCCTACTTCAACTCCATGACCCCATGTTCAACCTCATCCAATACTGTAGTATAAGTATGTGTTGAATGTTGAAAAGATAGAAGCTGGATGTTTGATGGCTACTATCACTCAATAGGATCTGATAAGGGACTGTTTCCATGGTGTAATTTTTATACCATACAACTGTCTGGATATTACACCCAATTCCTGCTATTAACTTCTACAGATGCTTCATTCTCCTGCCACAAATTGCCTGATATTTCCATATACTCTGAATCAGCCCATCCAAGAAACAAGCAATTAGTGTTGGGACAAGACAACAGACTGTCCATCTGGTTAATGCTTCACTACAGGTGCAACTTCCATTTAGTTTGCAAGTGGGTGAAGAGGCAGCCTCATGCACCAACTCAATGACATTCCTGCAACAGCAGTCAGCACATGATTTTGAAGAAGCAATTCAAAGACTGGTTATGCAAAGTAATATGTTGATCATCAAGTAGAACATCTGCATTTGCCACTTTGTTTTTTAGGTGTTATGGTTTCATCTATATTTAGAGGTGCTGAGTGATCACAGTGTTTCATATGTTGTATCAGCTCCTTGATGTCTCCATTGCTACTCACCTACTTACTCATCATGACGTGTAGCCTTACTCATCCTTTGTTTCACCTATTCTTAGTTACACCCCTTAACCCTATATAAATCCTAGGTAGAGCACCTGTATTCCCTACGCTTTACCAACTAGTTCTTTCCCCTTTGAACATCCTCAAGCCTTTGCCTTAGTTGCAATCTGAGTGCATAACAAAGGTTATAACATTTGGTAAAGTGTCACCTACTCACCTTGCAACAAGGGAGGCCCAACTAGGGGTGTATATCTGGACACAGACAAGCGTGATATCAGGGCTCAGTATATGAGCAAGAGCAACATCTGGAATCGCAGAGAAGGAACACCAGCGCCATACAGTCTAAGTCAAACCAGAGAGCCATCGACAGCAGAATTCTTGGATGTCACCGAAAGCAAGCACACCAACAATGAAGAAGAGTCAACAGACAAAGAACTTGAAGGACCAGCAGACAAAGAAGAGCCTGAGCACACAGACAAAGAAGACATTGCAGATGAAGAAGACCATGCAGGACCCGAGGACAGAGACCACCCAGAACAGACAGACAACAAAATCGACAATGTCAGCATGGCTGAAGAAGCTCAATAGCAGATGGGAGGGAAATCGCTGGTTCCTGACCCAGGATTTTTCAATGGAAACAGAAGCCAGTTTGATGACTGGTGGAGATCCATGATGTTTTTCTTGAAATTCAACAAGATTATCGAGGCTGACGCCAAGGCTACAGCAGTACTCTCTAGGATGAGAGGAGGAATGGCAGGACAATTTGCAAGCATGAAGCTTGACCAAATGGAGAACAATGATGATACAATCATATGGGAAAACTTCCAAGAGGAAGTAAAAGCAGCATTCAGGGATGAAGGACAGCAGAACAAGGCTGAATAGCAAATTGAATCATACTGGCAGAACCACAAACATACAGTGGACTTCATCATTGAATTTGACATTCTAAAAACAAGATCCAAGACAGATGACAACCATGCCATCTTCCTACTCAAGAAGAACACACATGCCGACATCATTAAAACCATCCTGGGATTCCCAATCAATGCCAGACTGACAACCTACAAGGGATGGAAGGATACCATCCTCAACATTGGCCTGGGCTATGAAGACATAGAAACCCACACCTGACACACAGGAACAGGCATCACTTATGGAGGAACTGGACAACCCATGGAGATCAGGAGACAAGCAACACCCAATGGCAGAATGCCACCCTAATGTTTCAAATGCAATACTATAGGGCACATCACCCGAGATTGCAAGAAACCAGGAGGCAGGAAGTGCTTTAACTGTGGGAAAGAAGGGCACATCTCCAGGAATTGTAGAGCACCCAGGAAGGCACAAATCAGGAGCATGGAAGAGGAGCAGGAAGACAAGAATGGACCAGAGCAGCAGGGTTTTTCTGAAGGCTCAGAGTGAGCATGACCTCTCAAGCCAATGTATCTAAAACTTCTTCTTGACAATCATACACAATTCCTCAAAGAAGAAGTGGAGCGTGAGAACTCTTCATAAGACCAAGGGTTTGAACACCAAGGAATCAGCAATGGAGACCCCTGACACTAATTGACTCCAGATGCACCCACACCTGCATTGCCAAGAAAGCAGTTGAAGAACAGGAGATACCAACAAAGAAACTGGAAAAACCATTTGAAGTATACAACACAGACAGTATGCAGAATAAAGGGCAACATATCATGGAATACACGGAACTGGAAATGGGCATCAACAGACACAAGGAATGGTTGGAAGCAGTCATATCGCATATCAACTCAGCGGACATATTCCTAGGCCACGATTGGCTTATTCAACACAACCCAGAGGTTGACTGGAATGACAGACAGATTAAATTCACACAGTGCCCTCCAGACTGCAAAGTCAAGCATAAAGACATCGAGATACCAAGGCTAAGGAGGAATGAGGTACAGGCCCCAGGAGATAAAACACTGGATGACACCAAGGAGACAGATCTACCCAAGTACATCAGGGAATACACGCACCTATTCAACAAACAGAACTTTGACAAGCTGCCAGGACACACAGAGTGGGACCACAAGATCAATCTCACTGA
>JAEUWK010000287.1:0-72991 GCA_018524425.1 Podaxis sp. AQ795752 | reverse complement strand
TAGAGCTTGTACATGAGGCGACAACGTGCAGTGAACTAATTAATGCCCGAACAAGTTGGATTTGGCTGTGTGGGAACTGCATCAGAGGGTGTGGGAAGCGCATCAAAACCACGACCAGAACTGGCGTTTCGTTGCCGAACAGAGCCTTATGCTTCATTGGCAGAAAGCGAAGGAATGAATGGGTTGGGGAGAAATGTAGGCACGTGATTACGAAAGTGAGGCTAGGGTTGTGTGGCTGAATCCACAAACTTTCTCTCCTTCCTTCGTCCCAAACACTTCAATCTGCGAGTCTCCAGGGATCATTCCTTGTTTACGAGCTTTTACGCTTCCATCATGTCCCTCGAACAAGCATTGAAGCAATATGAGGACACCGAAGGGCACTTCTCCCTTGTCAGGTAGGTTATATCAGGAGCTCACATTCTAGAGGAATTGTCATGATCCAAGTCCTTTATCCCTGTCTCTTTTAGGAATTTCCGACTCGCTGACCTCGTTACGATTATGAACGGCGTCTGCGGCTCCTTCTCAGTTTTTTCCTCTGCGCGCTATCTCCTCACAAATGACATCGACTACCTCTGGATGGCTCTGACATTTCCTCTCGCTGGCCTTATGTTCGATTTTCTCGACGGAAAAGTGGCACGATGGAGAAAATCCAGTAGTATGCTCGGGCAAGAACTGGACAGTCTGGCAGATCTCGTGAGTTAGCTTCATCTGTCATAGTTCCATGCTGTGGTGTCTGAAGCCACTATAGATTTCATTTGGAGTAGCGCCCGCCCTTCTTGCTTTTGTCGTCGGACTAAGAACTTACCTTGACACTGTTATCCTAACGGGATTCATTTGCTGCGGCCTTGCACGCCTTGCACGTTTCAATGCAACCGTCGCTCTCGTGCCCAAGGACAAAGCCGGAAAAGCAAAATACTTTGAAGGACTACCCATCCCCTCATCACTTATTCTCGTTGGTATCCTGTCATACTGGACAAAACAAGGTTGGATTGCAGGTCAGCAGGGTATTCCCTATGGAACTGTGACCCTTTGGGGTCAACCAGGTGGACGGGGAGAGATGCACTGGGTTAGCGTATTCTTCGGATGCTGGGCTGCAGCCATGGTTAGCAAGACCTTACGTGTACCTAAATTATGACGAGTTCTATCGCTACATGACTCGTGAAATCGTCGACTGGTATATTTGACAGGATAGATGACCCAGAATTGTCCAAGCATTGTTTATGTAATATGCGCATCCATTAGCCTCGTTTGCCGACGCGTTTCTCGCCAGAACGTATCTCTTCAAGATGGTCAACGAAACAGATGTTAACAAACTCTTTCTCCAGTCTATGCTTTCAAGAGGCGCGGTTCCAGAAAGTCTTGCGCGCAAGATATGGCAGAAATGTGTCGAGGCAGTCAATGGTCAAGATTCCCCAACTATTCTTGTTTTGCTCGGCCCCTCACTCTACCATTAGCTGTCAGTAAAGATAATCGGATACCCTTCTCGGACAGTGACAATGCATGGCAATACTTCCTAAACACCATCAACAATTCACTGGATAAACTGGAACTCGCCTTCCGGCCCTTGCGTGATCAGAGAACAGGACGGGCGATTTACTCCATTGTCGGCGTTGTATCCTTCCCACTTCTCACCAAGAGGAACTAATGCTCGTTCAGGTCAACCTGAAAGGAGATGCTATCGCCCAAATGGCTACAGAGTATACCCCCGCGGAGATCGTGTACTTCAAAGCCATTGTATGCCATCTCTCCTTCCAGCCATTACCGAGACTCCTTTCTCACCTAATGTGAACTAGGTTGAGCAGATAATGCTCGCTCCCCGGCACAAGTACTCAGTATCTTCTCTAGTCGCCCTGAGGGAAGTGAGCATGATAAAGCCTAAAAGCAATATTACCAAGACACAGGCGGAAGTGGTATTGGCAACTTTCGTTGCGAGGGGTTGGCTAGTCAAAAGCAAGTGAGTATACAAGTGCCTCGCCCTGAAGAAGCAACTACCAACCAGAGAATAGGGACGGACGATACTCGCTATCCAGTCGTTCGCTACTTGAACTCCAGCCGTATCTACAGTCCAACTACCCAGACCAAATCATCAACTGCTCGCTATGCGAAGAGGTGCTCCCTCCTTTTTTCTCTCTATCTCACAACTTCACCTCCTTATCCTCTCTCCCAAAAACTTATAGATCCTCACAACAGGGATAGCTTGTTCCCGAGATGGTTGTAAATGTAGGATGCACCCACATTGCTTCAAACGCTATAGCCGAGCTCGCGCAAATGGACCCCTGCTCTGCCGAGGCTGCAATAAAGAGTGGCCACGGGACATCGACAGTGACGAGTTCATCCCTATCGGTGAGAAGGCTGTGAGAAAAGGAGAACAGGAACAACGTGTTCGTGTGGGCAACATGAGCGAAGAGGAGGATGATGACGGCGACTATGTGGAAGATGGGGATGGGGATGTGTCACAATCACAGCTGCAAGCTACCCAGACACAAAGCCGGAAAACCAGCAAGTCCAAGGGAAAAAAGAAGAGTGCAGTCGTAGAAGGCGATGGTGACGAGGATGTTGGCCCGTCAATGTCTACTCAACGCCCTCGTCGAAGTGCAAGGCGTTGAAGCAGTCATGACCTCAGTAGATCCATGACGTTTGATGGCACATATATGCGCATATCTCACATTGTTACGATGGAATTAATTATGTTGGCTATAATAATCTTGTATGTCTAAGAACACTGCTGAAGCAGCACTATTGCATGTCTAACATCTCCAAGATCTTCGACTTCGGCCTCACCAACGTGGCAGCTGCAACCTTCTCCTCTGTTTTCTCGCCATTCTTCGGGTATTCGACAAACCCAAATCGCCCACGTCCCCATACCTGTTGACGTCTGCGATTTTGCCTTCCCTCGCCAAACTCCTCATTCCATTTCCGCAATTCAGCGAGGCTGCCCAGAGCCTCGGACGAAGACGGCGTAATCTCCCTCAAAGCTTTTGTGAAGTTGCGTAAATGGAGGACCCTGGGCTGTTCATGTGGATCCGGAACAGCAGGTTCCGACCCGGTTGCGTTATCCTGAGTTGGCGTGGTTTCTGTCATTGAGTTTGTTGTGGTGCTAGTGGAAGTCTCCGATTGTGCAGAAGACCGAACCGTTGGCTGAGATGTTTGTTCCGTGTTCCGATCTTGGCTATCCTGTGGAGGAATCGGGGCACTTGATGAAGCAAGGGCAGTAGGTTCGGTTCGTGGTGCAGGGTTTGAGGCGGTCGTCACCCAAGGAAGATGTACGTTCTCCTTAACGGCATCCAATGCAGCCGAGACACACAAATCTGGACAAAAGATGGGTGTTTGTTGAATTGGTTGCGGCTTTAATACAAGGAAACTTACGCTTGAGGTCTGATCCAGAGAAGCCCTCGGTCTGCTTGGCTAGCCGTCTAACATCAACATCAGCGGCTAGAACCTCGTCACGGAGGAGGATCTTGAGAATTTCTATAAAGAAACATATCAGATTACCGAAGATGTGCATGCACTCTCGTAAAAGCGTAGAATACGAACCTTCCCGCTCTCTCTCCCCAGGTAAGTCTACCAGCAATCGCCGAGGTAACCGACGGAGAACTGCATCGTCTAGGTCAAAAGGCCGATTTGTGGCACCTATGACGATAACACTATCATCTCTAGATGACTTGAGACCGTCCATCTCCTGCATGAATTCGGTGATGACTCCACGATGTGCGAATGCCCCTCCACTTTCGCGTGTTGACATCCGTGCACCAAAGAGGGCATCGATTTCATCCAGGAAGATGACGCATGGAGAAAGCTTGCGTGCCAAGGAAAACACGGCACGGACAAGCTTTTCGCCTTCACCAACGTACTAAGAACCGGCTTAGTTGCAACGCAGAGAGGACTGATACATATACGAACCATGTCCATTACATCAGATGGGGATACTGCCAACATTCGACATCCCGCCTCCTTTGCCAGAGCACGAACCACGAGGGTCTTTCCGGTACCAGGGGGACCAAACAATAGACAACCAGTCATACTGTGTTCCTTCAAGATGCCTTGTTTGAAGGCCTGGGGGTGCAACAACGGCAACGACACAATCGTCCTTACAGAATCAATTGTATGTGGGGGGAGATGAACTTGGTTGAACGACGTTGGCATTGTTACTAGAAAGTAACGGAGGCTCAGCATGCCTGATTGTATACAGCGTAAATGGGTTGACATACCTGGATTGACGATACATGATAACAACCGTTCCTCATGGTCATCCAGCTCGCCATCTGTCCTCAGCCGTTCCACAACTTCATCAATGCTTCCCGTACGGTCCTCAGCTTCCTCGTCCTGATCTTCCTCCCGCAACCCTCGCACAGATGACACATCCTTCAACCACTGTCTTCTCAAATCATGGTTCGCTTTATGAGACGCCCACGCATCCTGAACGGCAGTCCATGGGATAACAGTGGGTTCCAGTGAAACCTTGTCCAACTTGAATTTGGTTATCGGGTTCGACATGATATTCCCGACTGCACGGTCAGCTATCCGCCGAACATCCGACCATAGCTCAATCTTATTTCCCCACTCCTCCCACATCCGCTCATGATTGCTCCGCGTGATGTGCGGGACCTCTTGCCCAGCGACCTGAGGCTCAACAGACTGTTCCTCATCCTCCACAGGTAATGTTGACGCGAAACTACTTTCTTCAACCTTGCCTCCAATCGCGCCAACGCCCATTCGCATCGTCAACTCGTTGATTTCCCGCCTTCGTGCGATACGACTGGACTTTTCATGTACGGGAGAACGTACGGTAGGAACGAGTATTGAAGAACGGAAGAAGGATGATTTGTTGTCGTGAGGCGGACTCTTACTTGCCTGGGTCGTGAGCATTTGAGGACCGAACATTGGCGGGAAACCAGACACTGTAGACGGTGGACCTCCAATCAGAATAATTTCCGGTTTCGGTGATCGAACATCCTCTTCGGGCTGGTTTCCTGAAGATAGAAGAGGAAACTCAGAGTGCAAGCTAGTGTCACCCTTCTCCCACTTTTTGAGTTTTTCACGTAGACGCTTTTCTCGGGCTTTCTCTGCCGCTTCGTCCTCTCCCCAATCTATTTTCCCAGGTTTGTTCGGTGACAAGGGTATTTGTGCTGAATTGCGACTCATGAGAATACTCATAAGTCCATGTTCAGGAGATGGGCTAGGAGAGGCTGTCGGCACCAGAGGTGGTGTCATACCGAAAATGATTGTCATAGGATTCGCCACGGCCGACGAAGGCCGCGAGATAGGTCCCCTCCGACGCGAGCGCACTGCCGACAACAAAGGTGGATACCAGACGTCTGACGACGCGGCCAACGTTGGGAAGTCGCGAATATATATAAGCCGCGGCTGCTCCGGAGCGACAGACAATGAAGACCCATCCTTGGCCGAGGGTGTATTCACCAATGCATCAAAGAAAACCTTGATCTTGCTTGGAGGAGTTGGTGATCGTCTCGAAGATGATGCCATGAGAGGACGACCTTGCATAGGCGAAGCCATTACAGTCAGTGTCATCTGTTGGGGTTGCGAGAGCATCGGCAAACTGAAGTCGTCGTCCTCGTCAACGTCCTCTCTCCGGCTGGAAAGTTGCCGTCCAGCCAGGGAAGTGAAGTGCAATGGATTCCTAGGTAGTTGTAGAGCATTTGCTGCTAGAAGGTTCTGTTAGCTACTACAGAGAAAGATTTATAGAGATCCACCTACCCTTTCCGAAATGGCCCCACTCTCCAGCAGCTAGCTGCACAGCGTCCAGCACCAAAACCTCCGCACCAGTTCTTCGAGCAAGCTCTCGTACAGTAGCATCAATGATGTAGTCCCCACCCTCTATGGGACAATACAAACCGAGGGTAGGTTCGATGGGTGGACCAGAAGTTGTGGCATAAGTAGCACGATGCTGCGTTTGCGGGTGTAACGTGATATGTAAATTATGCAAGGCTTCCTCAAAGACCTCCGGGGGCGGCAAAGTGGTCTGCGACGCATTGAGATCAAACTTCTCATCGGCCGGGTTCCAGAGTATATTCAAGTCCTCTGGTATCTCGACAGGTTCAACGTCCTTCGGAACAGATGTGGTAATCCTTGGTCGTCGTGTGCGTGGTTTATCTGCCTCCTCCGTTGGGGCTTCTGCAGCCTCCTGAGGGTCCTCCGTAGACGTAGAGCCTTCTGACGAGGGCGGGGGATCCGCTGGCGAGTCAGGTGCAGACGAGGAAAGAAGGCGGTTCTGACTACCGGCTAGGGACGACGGTCGGCGACCATGGTGGAGAGGAAAGGAGTTTTTTGTTCTAAGGAGGGACCGCGACCCGCGCAGAATGACTGAGGACGGCATACAAGAAGAGAATTGATTCCCTGTTCTGAAAGTCTCACCAAAAAATATCATCACGTGCTTCCCCAGACACATCCCCGAACACAGCACCAGCAAACGCATTACATTCCAGTATTATACGGTTATATACGGCAGAAAAAAAATGTCTAGTAACAATCCAATGTCTCTCACTGCTTTTTTGCTGCCTCGCGCGCAGCAGCTCGCTCAGCAAGATCCACTCCAACAAGAATCTTGGATGCCTTCCATAGCTGAACAACATTGATGACATTCTTCCCAAAGAAGACCAAGAAACTGAGAGATGCCACCAACTGGGGCCACGTCAAACCCTCGAAGATCCCGCCGAACCCAATAGGAGCCGAGGTCCACTTCATCAAATACAAGGAGACGAAGAACAACTCGTTTCCGGCGCACATGAAGAAGAGGACGCGCTAAGCCACACAAGTCAGCCACAAAGGTATCGAAGCGATCAACATACGTGCGCTCACCGAGTCATTATAATAGTAAGACAAAATACGACTGACATCACTTGTGACTAATTTATGACTCCTCGATCCCGTCACCAAAGAACTGCCCCAGAGACACAGTGAGCCGTCCAAATTAAGTGTCCACCATATAACGAAGACGCACCTATACATATGCATGTAGTGGCTGCTAAAGTCAAGTGCGATAAGGAACTGGAAGAAAATCGCATAATTGGGATAAGCGGATGAAAGGTAGCATAACAGGCATGAGGTTGTGCATCTATCACGAGTCCGTCGGTGAATGTCTCGTTTCGACAGTAGAAACTCATACCTGTCAGTGACCATGTCCAAAACTGCACCAAACTTGGATGTTTGCCCGAGTGCTCGCGCGGCCTGGCCATCGACAGCATCCAGAAGACACGACACAACATATAGGAGAGTGCAGTATTTCGGGTGGTAGCTCATGTAATGGAGCGACAGACCTGCTAAAATGATGCGTGCATATCCTATAGAAGAGGTGTCGGAGCTTGGAAAGAGGAAATCGAGGTGAAGGGGACAGACCTATGAGGTTGGGGACGAAGAGAAAAACGTTCTCAGAGTATGTCTGAGCAGTCGCGAGATCGACAGCATGCTTGGCGTCTACAACTTCGATAGAAGCACCCTTTCGTGACCTCTTGTGTTCGGGCATGGCGTGGAGCAAGAATGCGTGTGTAGGAAGAGTTGGAGGAAAAACGAATATGAAATGGGTGAACCAAATTGGACGAATTTATTCGGTCACACATGATCCTGATACAAACGTCAACATGCAAACCTGTCCTCTGCTGCACCTCCAATCTCATTCCCCTCACCTTGGCCAGACTCCTGCCCATACTGTCATAATCTTGTCTCCGCCAAACCCAAACCAAGAGCTACACAAATTAAAAGACAATATCGCACTATAGGCTATCAACACTATAAATAAATACGGGATATACACTGCATGACAATCCAAACGAATGACCAGACGACCAACTGCAAATTCATTTCCTCGTGCCAAAGACAACACCAAGTACAATTGCCAGCGCTGCGCAGCAAATAAGAAAGATGATGAAACATATCCATCTTTTCTTCCGTGCGCTTCTCGCTGCCGGGTGACTAATCAGTAATGACACCACAATAGTTGAAATGGCCAAGATCTTACCATGCTTTACCGCCACCTTTGTAGACTCCAACCTGGGTTTCCGTAGTCAATAATCGTAACGCTCAATACCAAGCCGAAGTCACATACCCCTTCTCGGTATCGGCTTCAATGACCCCAGCTGTCTCTTCCACTTGGTTGACTAGAGCATCATGTTGTTCTACTAGTGTTCCCATCTGAAAATAGAACATGAGAAGTGTGAAGAACGCATGAAAGGGATGTGGTGCACGTCAATGAATAGTTGAGCTAGTTCAGCCAGGGTTTTCTCCATTCGCTGGAGGTCTTGCTGTCGTTGTTGAACTTCTCGATATGCATTCCGCGACTCGGCGTATCGTGTTGAGTTTGTCAGCTAAGAGACAATCAATTGAGTGGCAGATGAGGACATGGGGACAAGCATACTGCCTGTGCAAATATCTGCTGATTTCCACCCTCCACAATCGCGTCTATCTCCTCAGGAGAAGCACTAGGGTTGACTGAAAAAACGTTAAATATGTAACACTGCATTCGAGAATGTGCCTTACCAATCCTGACCTGCCTCTCTGCCCTCTGTCGAACCTTAACACGGCCTTCTTGTTCGACGCGTTGGTAATTCTGAATCGCCTCCATGAACTTGTTCCGGAGAAGCGCTATCTTCGGGGGTATTAGGACTATCATCAACAGATACTTTAGACGAACTAACTCGGTTGGCCCGCATCTGCGGATCCCCCTTCACCGGCGCAGACTCCAACGACTTGAGCCTGTCTTTAAGCCGCAGGCTGAGGGTCCGGGTCTCGTTCGTCAATTCCTCAACTCGTGTCATGTCATTTTGACCTTCACCGTCCAACGCATTTAAGGAATGCAAGCGTAGCGCGGCAATTTGTCGTACGTTCTCGTTGAAACGGTCGATGCCCTCCTGGACCGAGACGACCTAGGGCAGCACAATGAGGACCAGAGTCGCACTCGCATCCGTCGGAGTAGACACACCTCGGAGAGAAAGGAGGAAGATTCTTCAACAGCGTAGCCATTGGTATTGTGCTGTTGTCCCAGGTTCGACATTTCGAATGCCTGAGCGCGTTGAGCCTACACAAAAAGGAGACATATCGACCTCTGCCCTATCTAGTGAAACGGGTGAGACAAACACTCACCCTTGCTGCTGCAAGTCTGTCTCTGCTGGTCATGGTGCAGATGAGGTCCTATATAGGAGAGGAGGTAAGAGGTAGGGAGTGCGGAGTGGGCGGAGAGCACACAGACAGTTGGACGAGCAAAGAGTTATGGGCGTCAGAGCCGATGGCTGTTCGGAGAGAACATGGCGTGGGACTACAACACAATTATGGTACCTCGCGTGGCTGGTGCTCAGTTTGTGTGACCCTATCTCTATTCCTTCCCGTCGTTTACTCCGCAGCAAACCCAAGTTTGCCGCAGCCGTATACCTCAGGATACATGAATGAAGGTCAGAAGTCGTGTTCAATATCCGCCACTGCCACAAAACGCATTAACGGCTTAGCAGTGGCATCATTAAATAATCATTACCATCTAATCTACCCGATCGCCTTACCTTATCCGTCGAGTCATGGCCGGCCCTGCTTGGCTAAATTATTCCCCTTCCCAAGTCAAGTTGTCCCCAGGCTCCCTTTTAGTCTGCACTATTACTTGCTGTCAATATGTGTGGTATTCTCGCCGTTCACGGCCTAGATAAACCCGCCAATGACCGCGCCCACTTCATTGCCCTCTCCAAAAGGCTCAGACACCGTGGCCCTGACTGGTCTGGTTGCTTCGTTGGCCAACGAAGCATTCTCGCCCACGAGCGTCTAGCTATCGTCGGTGTCGGTACGTGTCACAACAATACCCCTTTGATACTATTACTGATCCCTTAAACTTTTGTCATGTAGACACAGGCGCTCAACCCCTTGTCAGTCATGATGGCAAGATCATCCTCGCCGTCAATGGCGAGATCTACAACCACATTGCTCTCCGCGCATCCGTTGGACCTGATGTCAAGTTCAAGACACACTCCGATTGTGAAGTCATCATACCCCTCGTATGTTCCCTGCCCTCAGACTCTGGAACTTCCTATTCATACTTTTTCAGTACCGTAGACATGACACTGACTTGTGCGACCTCTTGGACGGAATGTTCTCTTTCGTTCTTCTGGACGAATCCGTGACGCCTACACGAATAATAGCTGCCCGAGACCCCATTGGAATTACCACCCTCTACCAAGGTTGGAACTCTAAGACACCAGGAGCTGTCTATTTTGCTTCCGAGCTCAAAGCACTCGCCCATGACTGTGACAAAATTATCTCTTTTCCTCCTGGTCATGTCTACGATAGCAGGGACAACTCTACAAAACGCTACTACCATCCTTCGTGGTTGAATGGAGACGAGGACGGTCCCAATGCTACAATACCCACCAACCCTGCCAACCTCACGCTCCTTCGTGAGACCCTCGAAGCAGCCGTGCGTAAACGGTTAATGTCCGAAGTCCCTTACGGCGTTCTCCTTAGTGGTGGTCTTGATAGCAGTCTCATTGCTGCTATTGCCGCCCGAGAGACTGAAAAAGTCGCTCAAGCCCAGGCCGAAGCTCGGAAGCGAAAGCTTCAGGAAGCCATCAGCGGTCCTCCCAGTCCCTCCACGTATCAGGTCGACGAAGCAGGTGAGTGATAGCATCGGCGTTCTTCCAGAATTGTGCCGATAATTTAACGGATCAACTCAACCGTTCAGCGACGCTTGCGGCCTGGCCTCGACTCCATTCATTTTCCATTGGTCTTGAAAATTCTCCGGACCTGTTAGCCGCGAGAAAAGCTGCACATTACCTCGGCACAGTGCACCATGAGTATGTGTTCACTGTGCAGGAAGGTTTGGATGCTATCCCAGATGTTATCTATCATCTTGAGACTTACGACGTCACAACCGTCCGCGCGAGTACGCCGATGTATCTCCTCAGCCGCAAGATAAAGGCCATGGGAGTCAAGATGGTCCTCAGTGGAGAAGGGAGTGACGAGATTTTTGGAGGCATGTATCATCCCCTTTGGGTCCTCATATTACAGCATTATCCGCCTCCTGACCCGCTCGGATGTATCCAGGTTATCTCTACTTCCATGCCGCCCCAGATGCGAAGTCGTTCCACCAGGAATGCGTGCGACGTGTAAAGAATCTCCACACAGCTGATTGCCTCAGGGCGAACAAGTGCGCTCTATCTATGCCCCACATTTTTTCTCATAGCTGACGCCGCTTATGTTCCCAGATCAACGATGGCCTGGGGTCTCGAGGCCCGTGTCCCCTTCCTCGACAAAGCCTTCCTTGAGGTTGCGATGAACATTGACCCCACAAACAAGATGTTCAGCAAAGGGTCAACGCAGAAATTCGATGAGGATGGTTGCCCTCGTATGGAAAAGGTACGCCTTGGATTCTAAAAATAATATGAATTGTTCTTGCGAGTCTTATCCCCTGACGTAATTTTAGTACATCATCCGCAAGGCCTTTGACATTACGCCTGATGGTGGCAAGGTATAGCGCACTAGAGTTGGCTAGACTGTCGGTTTGTCAGATTTGAACTCACGCTTCATGTCCTAGCCCTACCTTCCCCGCTCTATTCTCTGGAGACAGAAGGAGCAATTCTCTGACGGTGTTGGGTATTCTTGGATTGATGGGTATGTTACGACACAGATGTCCCAGCAGTCATGTGACTGATTCCGAATTCCGCAGCATGAAGGAGCACGCGAATGCGACGATCTCCGATGAGGCTTTCTCTAAGCGTCATATACGCTGGCCAACGGATACACCCGACACCAAGGAGGCCTATTACATTCGCGAGATTTTTGACGGTTCGTCTACCTTGTTCTTCTATTATAGGGCTTTTGTTGAATTAGTATTCCACTCATGCAGGTCTCTTCCCATCAAAGACAGCTGCGGAGACAGCGGTTCGGTAAGTACTTAAGCATTGTCGGCTCGTAGATTTCTCATACTTGTCTAATCAGCTGGATACCTCGTGGTGATTGGGGCTGCTCGTCGGACCCTAGTGGTCGCAGCGTCAGCATTCATAACGCCGCGTATAACACCGCCGACGAGTAAAAAGTCGCAACTTATCCTACATATACATCACTTACTGGATGGAGTGGCACAAGAAACGCTTTCCACAAGATCAAAAAAAAAAAAAAAATTAGATAACGCAAACGAGAGTTGATACAGTTGAGAAATCATCGAGAAGTGACAGTTGAATCTAAGAGATTGGATGTAGATACTAACTTTATAAACGAATGATCCGTATGTGAGATTCAGTTTGACAGCGAGTGTACGAGCCGCTGAAATAAATGGAGAACGGCGTAATAAGGGAGCTAACCAAGGGATCGCAATAATTCTCCTAAAAGTAGGGAAGTAGGTAAAGAGCGTGAATAGCGGTTATATGAAAGACAAGCGAACTGAGTTCAGACAAGAATAATGACCATGACCAATAGTATCAGACGCACTTCTGGTGGGCAAATTAAAGCTGGGATACGTGTATAGCGGCGAGAAGTGGAGGCTTAAGTGAAAATGAAGTGGTATATGAAAAAAGAGGTAATAGTGATGCCGGGGAATAATATAATTGAATGGGATATATGAGGTAAATGTTTTCGGATAACAGGATCACAAAAGGAGTTGGCGGGAAAAAAAAATGGAAGGAAATGTAGAAAGGAGCAGAGAATTTCGAGCAATAAGCATCAAGCATTGCTCAACGAGGGATCATTAGCCAAGACCTTCTGATATAACCCCAACCCAACACCTGAGTCTTCTGACGGCACAGGTGATGCAATCTTCTGCGGGGCCGGGGCCATATTCACAGGTGTCACTGTGGCCTTGGTAGCCGCACTCGCTTGCGATGTATTCCTCCTTCTTGAGGTAGCTGAGCCACCACTAGCGCTCGCGCTCGCATTGATGCCACTTGGAGGGGACGCCGCCTTCGTACCGGAATCCCACGCAGACCGCGTAATCGTCGCTTTTGCATAATTTGGTGTATCCTCCGAACTTGTAGCTAGGCCAGGTCTGCGGCCCACAGGCGTGGCATTCATCGTTCTCCGGCTAGCAGGTCGCGCGGAAGGCGAATGGTGGTCCGCTGATACGAGCCGTGTACCGAACTTGGCATTGGCGGATGACTCACGACCGTAAGATGCAAGGGGCGTTCCTCGCCTAGGGGTCGCTCCGGGTCTTCCCTTGACAGCAGGTTTCTGAACCGTAATCTTGTCGGCACCCCAGTATGAGAAACTCATTTTGCTCTTTTTGTCCGAATCATCGGAGTCATTGTCGTTCTCATCGTCATCTGGGAGAGGAATGATGCGAGGCTGATTCGCAGATTGAGCCCGCGAGCGGACGACGCTTGTAGTAGTGAAAGGATAGTCAGCCCTGGAGTCCAAATGAGCATGTTTAGAACTCACTCTTCCATGGATACAACGCCTTCTCTAGGTTGTACCACGTCGCCAATAGTCCACGTCTCGATCTAAAAGCCTATAAGAAGAAGTGTCCACGATAGTATACAGCTACATACCTTGATGAATTTGTACAAATTCCTCGGTTTGGTATACGAGTTCCTCCTCCCGGTGGTCGCATACTTGGACTTCCCTCCCAAGTCCGGCAAAGAATTCACCCGATTCGTCGTCGTATGCGCGATCGGCACAGAGGTCGTTCCTGTCCTGTGGCATTGCAGCACTACATCATTGAAAACCACATACCACAAGTCCTTCTTCCCTCCAATCCCACCACTCCCCAATACGTCGCTCAGCCGCTTGAATGACGACTTACCCCTCACTCCTTTGGAATTCATCGCAGGTGGAGGCGAGGATGACACTGGTTTTGATCCATTCGATGTACTTGCTCCGGGGGTACAAGGTCTTTCCTCCAATAGCACCCTCGAGGGCTTCGGCAAGGCCAACTGCCGGACCTTATCCAACCCCTCAATACGCGCAAAGACATCCCTCGTTTTGTCCCGCTCTTCCTTCTGAATCTTCTCATCCTCAATGCTTCTCACGATATTCTCCACCTCTGCAACCATGAGCAGTGTGCTCTCGTACTCATAAGTGCTAGGATCCGTGTGATAGAGGAGGTTCTGGAAGAGAAGGGGATATTTGAGAAGTCGTTGGAATGGTTTTGACAGTGTAATCGCAAGTCCAGTTTCTCCCTTTTCGGCGGCCAGCTCTTCAAGATGTCGGAGGACTTTGCAAACCTTTTGCCAGTCTCCTGCATCCTGCTTCTTCGGTTTTTTGGTGGCCACGTTGGATAATGCAGCATCAACTTGCTCCAGAGCCCGCTCTAAGTGCAAAACATAGGTGGCATAGCCATGGAAGATGTCGGACTAAGATTAATTAGTTAAGATTAGAAGGAAAGTGTTGGTATGGCAACACTCACATTGGATACAAAGACGTCTGCAAGCGACCTAACCAACGGATATTGGTCATCATAGCGCTTTTTGAGAGCATCAGAAAGTCTCCTGTGTCCATCAAAAACACCTCCATCGATGACTTCCAAACAGATCCGCAGATCCTCAGGCAGTTGGTGCGGAGGGATTGCGGAATCTCCGAGAATACTTGCTGGGGTCGTTTGGCTTTTTTTGAACTTCCGCAAGACACCAGATTTCTGTGGTGTAGTTTCGCTTTGCTTCCTTTCTCGCTCGACAATCGTTGGTTGCTTGCCTAAAGACTGGGTGGAAGTTGTGGCCGGATTACGCATAGGTGGCTGTGGTAATGAATGATGAGACCGCGAGGGAAACGGCACAGTTGTCCCTACCCGAGGGGACGTCCGTGTGGCAGTCGAGCGGTACGGCGAACGAGGGTGATTGTGCTTGGAAGCCTCGTGGGAAGCAGCCGAACGCTTAGAGGAATACCCTCTGGGAGGGTCATCCTCCTCATCCTCGGTCATCGAGTCGTCGATGTTAGGTGTTTCAGTTTTTCGGACCGAGGATGATCCTGAAGGATGCCCGAGAGATGGAGTTGGTGACATAAAGCGGGCGGCAATCGGAGGCAAGTCTTCGCTGGACTCAACGGGAGAATCAGTGCGGTAATAGTCATAGTCCACGATCGGACTTGAAGCCATTGGAATCGAAGTAGAGAACGGATGAAGAAGGGGATCAATGAAAGTGTCCTTCATCTTTGCCAGCTCTTGCACATATCTATGGCAACATCAGGACCTGTCTAAGTCCATGTCAAATGAATGCATACCTTTCTTCGCTAGATATGATCTCGAAAAGAACTTCCTGGCGCGTTCGCTCGCGTGCTCCAATGTTAGAAACCAGATCCTCTTCGGTGACCTCACTCCAAGATGCTGCTGCCAGAATACGGCTTCCACTGGTTTGTGCGGACATAGTTGAATATGGGGTAGCGGAGCGCAGTGACTGGGCTGAGACGAGGTCTCGTTGGAGGTAGGGTGAGGTGGCACGAGTCGTTGTCGCCTTGACTGCTGTGCGAGAAGAAGACAGATCGACTTTGCAAGTCGAGCCAGCCGCTGCGGGGGACGCACGAGGTTTTTCGCCGTGAGTGGCTTGGAAACGCGATACATTAGTCTTGACTGGGGCTGTGGCGGGAGGAGTTTCAATCGGAGGAGTCTCTGGGAGTTCTCGTTCGAAAATGGCAGGAGTTGGTGTTGGGGGAGGGGAAATGAAGGCAACCTTCTTCTGGACGTCGCTGGCTGTGTTGTTTGTAGTACTCGCTGCACTCGAGGCGGTACCGTTAGACGTAAGAGTAGGTTTACGTGAAATTTGCTCGGGAGGTTCAGTGTCAGGGGATGTGGGAGGTATTTTGGAGTTGGCAGGAAGCGTAGATGGGAGTTCGGCTGATTTGTGGGGCGGGGTACCAACTGCAGGCGGATTAGTGTTCGAGACGCGAGAGGAGGTAGATGGGGCGTTTTCGAGAGGCTGGGGAGGACGTGGATTGAGCTGGGAGGCAAAGGTGGAGTGTACGAGTTGTGGAAGGGGTTTAAATGTTGCAAAGGAGGTGGGGGTTGAAGGAGGGCGGGATTGTTCTGGGGGAGGCCATTGTTTGAGGTTTTTTGAGTTGTCTTTGTCCTTTGTACCACCGATGTGGAGACGGTGGAAGAAGGCTTTCATGGGGCGACTTGGCGGTGGTGGAGAGAGGGAAGAGAGAGCATCTGATCCAAACAAGCCCAAACATAGACTCATGTCCGCCGCATGTCCTGCCCATGCTACAAAGCATCTCCCAGTCCTCCAGTACCCCTTTGCAAATTCTCTTTTCCATCTCAATCAGCTCCAGAATGGTCTATCAAACGGCACTGCGCTCTGGCTCGCAGGCCAGTGCCTCGCCGCCTATCTTGCAGAGTCACACGCCAGATATAAATCACCAGCCCAGTGTTCTCCGAGGGCTATTGAGTTGGGTAGCGGAATAGGCCTCACTGCGTACGCTTCATCTCCACGGATTGTTTCCTCCGAGTCCAACTCCTTCTCTTTAGGTTGTCCCTGAGTGCTCTGGGCTGGGATGTCGTAGCCACCGATATCCCCCATGTCATCACATCTGTCCTCAGCAACAACATCCGGGTTAATCAACATGTGCTTCCTCCAGGGTCTGGTCGAATCCACATGCGGGAGCTTGATTGGCTTGTTCTTCCTGAACATTGGCTCTGGAATCATCCTGACGTCATTGCCTCCCCGGCACCGCCCATATCACCGTCTCCCGAGTGGCAAGATTGTTCAACAAGTCTTCTCGGGCCACCCTACGATCTCATTTGTACTGCCGACACTGTCTATGATCCTACCCTCGTCACTCCTCTCTTGCGGTCCCTGCACGCCATCAGCACCCTTTCAGTCACTGCTTCTCCTTTCTCCCGACCTCCGCCCATTCTGCTCTGCATCGAGCGTCGCGACCCCGCTTTGGTCAATCAGTTCCTTCGTGAGGCAACTGCTGTCTGGTATTTTTCGCTTGAGCGCATCCCCCAAAGGAAGCTCTACAAAGCCGTGCAGAAGTACAATTCTCAATGGACAAAAGAGGATTGGGAGGGCGTCGAGTTGTGGAAGCTAAGGCTCATCACAAGTCCACGATCCGTGGACCAAAGTCAGCATGCAAATAAATAGTCATTAGATGTCGTCACCGCCTACTGTTCATTAACTATTTCTATATCCTCCATTGATCTTTTCTCCTCGCTCGTTCCTGCCTCTGATGTCCTCGGCATACGTTAGGTTTGTAGATCAGGTTTATTGATCAAGGGTGATGCGCTGACCCCAACTTCCTCCTCGTCTAACTCTGCGTCTTCTCTTCGCGTAGAGACGAGTCTCAGGGTCCTATCGAAGCCATGACTGGACTGGGTATGGATCCGTGATCAGCGCCATAACTCCATATCCTCCATGGACTGATCAACGAACCAAATCTCTCCACGTCTCTTCTTCATCGTTTTCTGTCTGTAATTGATAGATCTGCAAAAATCCCTTGAACCTGTTCGTCACAACGACATCATCGTTCACCATCGGCGATTTCGAGGGAGCCCCAAGGAGAATGGAAACGAATGCGTTACATGTCAGTTCATGAGTCCAATAAACAAACAAACATAGACCCACGTCAGACCACCCTCGTCTGTTACATCCAGGAATTCGACCAGTTCGTCTTTCGTCTCCTGACTGAACGGAGCGCCATTTGTATCCCGAGCCCACGCATCCAGTCCTTCAGGAGAAAGATAGGCATTTGGTGGTGGTGTAAGAAGCACCGTCCGTCCAGGCCCATCAGTACCTCTCGGTGATTGCGCTTTTGGGGTGCAGTACTTGGCGAAGATGTGTTTTAAGCATGTCTCTAGCTTATTGTTAGAAGTAAATTAGGGGATTTAGTATTGTGATAGACATTCACCGCGTTATAGGAGTCAAACGCTAACCTGAGCAGAAATTGCACCTTCATGGTCGAGGAGCTGGACGTTGGTATTGATGTTTCTGCGACCCTGGATTGACGACGGCTCTGGTGTCTCTGGGCGGGGGCTGCCCGAGTCAAAGTCGAATTTTGTGCTCATGAGTGGTCAAGGTACATTGAACAGTGATCCAGGTCATAATAAATAATTTATTCAAATAATCAATTAACAAGAACACGTGCACCCCCGTCTTCGCACCTGCTGTCATGACCGCCAAACGTTCAGAACCTCTTTCCATCGAAACTTTACTCCAGAAACAACGCGAAGAGAAAGAGGCAGCTGCAAAGGTGATGCATGTCTGACCTTTATTTTCCTAAATCTGACCCTATGCAGCCTAAATTCCTAACAAAAGAAGAACGAGCCAAAATCGCAATCGCGAAACGTGCTCAGGAAATCAAGGAACAAAAGGAACGAGAGGAAGTAGCTCGAAGGGACAGGGAAGCGCTAGAACGTGAAGCGGAAGAGCTCGCAGTGAAAGAACGAAATAGATACAGCAGCGGACGGTGTCGGTGTTCTTTCATTCGCAATCACTCCCCGTTCTGACAAATGTCCAGATGACGACAGGTACTCCAGTTCGGACCGCGACAGGGACCGCTATAGTAAACGAGAACGAGACAGCCGAGGTAGACCTCCTCCACCTCCACCTCCTGCAGATGACCCCCGACGGGACGGCTTTCAGAACATACCCACAGGCCCTCGCGCTGACCGAGACAGGAATGCTACCCCTCTTGGATCCAATCGTCACACACCATCCTCCTCTATGCCAACAACACCCGGACCTTCTTCCACTGGAAACGGTTCCCTACCTGATTCATCACAACCTTACGCCCCGCCCATGTCTGAGAATGACCTAAATGCCATTCGTTCCCGGTATCTTGGTGTAGACAAGAAAAAGCGCAAGATTCGAAAGATGAATGACAGAAAGTTTGTCTTTGACTGGGACACACAGGATGACACATTTGCAGAGGATTCACCCATCGCTGTAGGGAGTAATAGACAGGGCGCGCAGATAATGTTTGGTAGGGGTCATCTGGCCGGGATGGATGACGGTGGAAGGCCGGGCGCAAGGAGGGGTCTCGGAGATAACCTAGCTGATGCCATGGAGAGGAGACAAGCTGCCAAAGCTGGATTCGATGAAAGGCACTGGACAGAGAAGCCACTACATGAGATGAAGGAACGTGATTGGCGTATATTCAGAGAAGACTTCAGTATCTCTGCCAGAGGCATGTCTCCCTTATCTCCCAGTTGTTCGGACCTTGTCTCATCTATTTGAATAGGTGGCAACATTCCTCATCCCTTGCGGTCGTGGAGCGAATCTGATATCCCCCCTCCTATTCTCGAATGTATCGAACGAATTGGTTACAAAGAACCATCACCCATTCAACGACAAGCTATCCCAATCGGTCTTCAAAATCGTGATATTATTGGTATAGCTGAGACAGGTATGACCAGTCATGCATGACAGATTCTCCCGAGCGCTCACACGAACCCACTCCAGGATCGGGTAAAACAGCGGCCTTTGTGATTCCTATGCTTGCTTTCATTGGCAACTTACCGCCTTTCACGGATGATAATAGACACCTGGGACCCTATGCATTGATTCTGGCTCCCACCCGTGAATTGGCCCAGCAAATAGAAACCGAAGCGCGCAAGTTCGCAGGCCCCCTTGGGTATAAATGTGTCTCGATCGTTGGTGGTGTAAGTCGGTCACTCGCTTTAGTACCCGGCGTAGAAAGTTCACCGGAATGTGACAGCGCTCCGTCGAGGAACAACAATTCAATTTACGAGAGGGTGCAGAGATTGTAATTGCAACACCTGGTCGTTTGAAGGACGTGATCGAACGCCATGTTCTCGTCCTCTCACAATGTCGATATGTTGTGATGGACGAAGCCGATCGTATGGTGAACCTCGGTTTTGAGGCGGACTTGACGTTCATCCTAGACGCCCTACCGACTGAAACCATGCAGGGAGAAGACCCTGGGGAACAGATGGACATTGATGGAGAAACCATGGTCAAGAAGGGTCGGACCCGTGTGACCACTCTATTCTCGGCTACTATGCCACCTGCAGTTGAGCGTCTGGCCAGGAAGTATCTCAAGAAGCCCGCTGTAATCACCATTGGTGAAGCCGGCCGTGCCGTCGACACGGTTGAACAACGAGTTGAGTTCATCAATGGAGACGAGAAGAAGAAGTGAGTGATCTGCTGTTCCCGTGTTGTTGAACCAGGTATGCCGACTGATGGCTATTCAGGATACGTCTTCTGGAGATTCTCAACAGCAATCAATATGCACCCCCTATCATTGTGTTCGTCAACCAGAAGAAAACAGCCGATATGGTTGCCAAGGACTTGTCCCGAGCTGGCGTATGTCTCCCACCTTTCCGTTTAAGCACGTACTGACCATTCGCCGATCCCAGTGGAAAGCCGCCACTTTGCATTCAGGTAAAAACCAAGAACAGCGAGAAGCATCGCTTCAGTCTTTGCGCAACGGAGAATCAGATGTCCTCGTCGCCACTGACCTAGCTGGTCGCGGTATTGATGTACAAGATGTCAGTCTTGTGATTAACTTCCAAATGGCGAATACGATAGAGGCGTACGTCCACCGTATTGGTATGGGTCACACCCCTTTTTACGTGTTACTGCTAGTCGCTGATGGCTTGCACTTCTTCCCTATAGGTCGTACCGGTCGTGCTGGAAAGATGGGCGTAGCCATAACGTTCCTGACAAATGACGACGACGAAGTCATGTGTGTCAATCTGCTACCAACTGTTCCTGGCTTTATACTCACATTACCTGCTATTCTTTCTCCTTCCTATCTCCATCAGGTACGATCTCAAGCAAGGTGAGTTCCCAAACATACGTTCTCAGAATATCCCTGGACAGCTCCGCCCTTCCACTTTATCCTGTAGTCTGAACCTCACTGACGCGCTCTTATCAACAGAAATTTCCAAGAGTCCTGTCTCCAAAGTCCCCATCGAACTCGCAAAGCATGAAGCGGCCCAGCATAAAGTATCGCGGGAGATGAAGAGAAAGCGAGATGCTGAGGATCAAGGTTAAGATGCCGTACCTATTAATCCCCAGCTGTGGGGTAGTACTCTCACCTGACCCTTGTAGATATAGTCGGTACAAGCGACAATCCTGCATGCTGCAACGGAATGCAATTGATTGTATAGAAACCAACTTTTTTTTCCAGGCTCGATATCACATACCCCAGATTCCTGCTCTCCTCCATGCGAAAAACTGGTTGGGATACCACATCGTTCATTCCTGAATGCCCAAACTTCGGCCGGTGGTTCGTCCGACTGGTTTGAAGATGCCGAATGATGTGCATTCCCCTTTGGTCACCTGGGCAGGCTCGGTTTGTTTCCCATGTCCCGTAGTCGGCTGTGGCTCTCGCCAATCACTCGGACCGGAATTTCCATTTCGTAAAGGCAAATTCAGCGAAATATGCATCGAAATGTGGCAATGGGATTATTTCTCGTGCCCTGGAGCTGACTGAGGGCAACGACTTACCTCGCATTTTAACGACCCCCACCGCTGTGAGCTGCCACACTCGACCTAAGAGAAGCACTTAATACTGTCCACTTTGGCTCCCAAGCCTCTTAGCGCCGACGCCGGAAAAGACTATATCGGCAATGTATGACATATTTTCCATAACTCCACCCATTGCTAGGTTGGATACCACGCTGCGCTGTGCGTGAGATTCCCCTTTCAACACGACAGGACCACCCAGCGGTGATAGAACTCGCATGAAATCTCGTGAGGACAGAAGATTCAATTCAACTCCCTGATCATATATTATTACACAACGGTGATGGAAGCTCATCGCGCATCATATTACATTAAGATGTTGACGGTGGCAAAAGCTCTAGAATTCCTCGCCACTCGATATTCTCTCAGTGGTGGTATGGCATGTCATAAGACTGAGAAGATATCGTTAACAAGACTGGTTACCTGATTATTTTGGTTGCCCACTCGAAAGGCTGTTGACGAAGGTCAGAGAAAGTTTTAGAAGTCGATAGGTTAAGACCTTTACTGAGACATACCCCTGATGAACGGAACTTGTTATTTTGCTAGAAAACTAGAATACCCGATTTACAAGGTTGACTTCCCATGAAATCCGTGGATTGATTACTGTCTGGGTCGTTTAGGGTGATTGAGACCCGATTCTCGGATGAAAGTCGCACAACAAGACAAAATCTGGGTCCCGCGACACTCCCCATTCACTGAAATGAGGTGTTTGGCTGAGCATTGAAGCAGGTCGATAGGCCGGATTCCGCACTAAGTCCCTACGGACTCTCGTTGCTCAATGTGCCATCATTTCTATTTACGCTGAAAAAACATCCACAGGCGACTGGATACCGACGGAAGAAGTCGTTTAAACGAGGATGACTAGCAAACATAATTTTACTCTGTGGGCTCTAACCAGTAAGCAGCGAATCTGACCATCCCCGGACTACAAACACTTCTTTCCCTTTTTTGTTCCCCACGCCCTTTTCTCTTTTTTTCCACTCCTTCGAATTTTCAACTATCGTCTCATGACGAACTGATGTTCGACACACCTCCTCCAAGTACACCCGACACGCGTTCCCACGGCCTTGTCGCTCTGCTTATCGCACCGACTCGGGGCAAGGTCACTTACCTGGACTGGAATGGAGACAGATCACCAGTCCATTCAAGCCGAACCCACCCGGAACGAGACAGTAGTCAAATCCCCTATGTGTAACAATCGCCATTGCTATCTACATGATCTAATGGAAAAAGGGCACTCCTGCCATCATTCTCCAGGCACACATGCTTGCCAGGCGACATGAAAGTTCGGGCACAACAGGCAGAAGCGCTTAAAGTGGCGTGTCCATCAGAGCCAATTTGGCAAGGAACCATTGGGGTGGCTTCTTGTTTACTTCTCCATGAGTGAGTAATTTTTGCCTCTATCAGTTCAACTAAGCAAACTGCCATATTTATAACTCTCGGATACGCTTTTACCGTTCCCACTGGGGTTTCAGGTCAGACTCCAACATGCATGACTGAGATCACGCGTTTAGATTTCAACCGCCGGGATGTCCTCCGAGGCCGCCTCGATCTCAAACTTGTGAGACTTGGACGTATTTTAGATGAACCTTGACCTCGTTGAGTTCAACATTATAAATTACACCCCCTCGTCCTAGCCGACCGACCGGGATCAATGATAAGCGCTAAGCTCCAATTATCAATCCGCTTTGGCAACTCTGCATTCAATATTTATGTGTACAATAGGTTCTCCGTTCAGCAAGCCTGTTCTTCGGAGCCTCGATAACAGACACTAAAATAGGATATATGGTTCGCTTACACACTGGCCGGACTGGCAAGTATGAGAAATAGGGTTCGCATCATGGGCGTGAGCTTCTGTCTCTATTATCTGGTTACTGGATGTGTAATTAACAGTGTCGACCATCGTCAGTGATTAGCCAAAGTAGAACATGAGGCTTGACGAGCTGGGGACATGTGTTTGACATCGATCGAACCTACCCCACTCGCAGCCGCTTGTCCAATTCCGAAACCCAGGCCTACCCGACTTCAAACGACAATGAAGAAACTAGCCCTAATACCTTCTTTCCGTATCGGCTTGTTGATACCTAGCATTCCCTTGGTCCTCCCCCAAAAATTTGGCAAGAACTCCCGGGTCAATGCACTACTGTTTATTAGAGAGTCCCCTAGTCCCTTCTTATTGGCAGTCTGGCAGACACGAGTAAGGAGACTATCTACTTTAGCCGGAAAATTCTCACTGGGTCTACAGCGTATGGGTCGAGTGTGATATTGTTAGCCATGCAGGAATTAATCAACTTCTCTGGGCTTCTAGCGTCAGGTCCATCTGTACTATGTACTCAACGTCGCTTTTCCTTGAATGCTGAGACAGATCACCGTAACTATCTAAGGGATACCCACTCAGGAAGTCTAAGAATAGAACCCGAGCCACGCATTCATCTAGGGGAAAGATATACATCATAGCTGATTGCACCGACGCCTCGCAAAAGGGAGGGAATCGGCGTGACAAACTCGCGAAAGAGAATAAATCACTCTTCACTTCTCCGTCTGATGTATCCTCGTCATACGTCAGTATAATCCTGAGCTGGCGTTGACAAGAAGGCCGCTATTCCTAGCGGGAGCCGTAACACTGATAGTAATTGAAGTAAAGAAGCAGGCAGGGAACATCGAAGCTTTGGAAAAATCGCGTCGGGTTCATGACATCACATGTTTTCGTGAACATCAGGAATACGAGGGCCCTGCTGAACAGTAGAACTCAAACGCCGCACTTAAAATTTTCGATCACGCACTATTAAGTCGTTGTGTAGTACTCGTAGCCAGCGATGAGCGGAGTGGAGATATCATACAGGGTTATGGGGACAATGTAGCTCGACTGTAAATCGTTCAGCCATGGACGAACTCTTGTCAAGACTAATCACATATTCTAGACACCCGTTCACTCCGTAGTCCTGTGACAATGGCCGCAGAATGGATTCATGCGAGTCAGAGCAACGAGATAGGTACGACATATCATAGCACAAAGTCTACCATGCCTCTGCTACCCAGCACAGGGTAACCTTTTGTGTGGGCGGATCGGTCCGAATGACGACAAGCGAACGATGCATACTATTACAACAAACAGTGTCTAAATCCCTTGCACCTAGTGTCCCCTGTTCTTTCTCTCCAGATCATCTGGGGTCGAACGTTCTCTTCGAGTGAATTGTCAATCAGTTAACCATAACCGATGGCCGTGTGTGAAATCCAAGTGCATGTGCCTTTCGAGGGCGGAACTGACGTTTGAGGCAAAAAAGAGGTATGACTAACCTGACAGATAAGATATATGGGGCTACTGTTGAACAGTGAGCTGGTTTGTGACCAGGCTCTGGAGGGACAGATGGCTTTGGGGATACCTGAGTTTTGATTGTTTGCTGAACATCAAATGTGCGGAGCACCACGTTGCTGAGGGGCGCTTAGGGAAAAACATATTGATCCGCGTTGGCCTAGGCGACACTATGTGCTGATGGAGCCTTCACTTTGACTTCGGCTCAGAGGTAGATCACTCGAGAAGTGCAAGACACGTTTGCACGTACTTATCTCTAGATCACAACACCCCAAATCAGATACCTGGTTTTGGTCTCATCAACCCGGCGGCATGCGGTTCCCACCTGTCTCCGAGACCACCCTATACCTACCCGCGGCGGCACGGATGTTTCTGACGTGTGCGATGTCGCCCATATGTCATCCCGCTGGAGAGATCTGGGATACTCCAGAATTCCTATAGGCTTTTCGAATGGATGTTGTCAACGTTTCACCCTCTTAACGGGTTCACTTCACCCAATACCAATAGCCCTGTTTGGGCTGTCTTTAGACAGAACCAGCTTGTCTTTGTGCCGCACTTCACCCTACTATAGCTGGACACACCTTGCGTCAAAATGATGACGCGAAAACCCCATTTCTATCGGAGGGTTGACGGAACCGTTGAATTGGGAAAAGTAAAAATAGCTTTATTGGCCGCATTATATCCTGTTGATCAGGACAACTCGTCCTGCGATAGATCAGTACAATATTACAACGCCTTTACATAGTTTGCGGATTGAGAGCGAAAAAACGTACAGGTACTGTCGGTCGATTTTGAGCAAAAGGGAGGTGACAAGCACCATGCAAACGCCTGATGACAGGTTTCAAGCTCGTGTCGAGGACATGGTGGATTGGACACCCTGTATTCCAGGTTCTTTTATTGTCAAAGCTTTCACGTACCTGCGTCGGGCCATGAAGGCCCAGATAATTTTGCTAACAATCAATACAGAGCGGCCATTGGTACTGTAAACAGCGTATTTTGTATAGTAAAAACGGTGCAGTTGAGATTTCATGATGCTGCCGTAATGGATTTTGCCACTCCACGCAAGTGAAAACAACATCGAAGGGCAACTTCCCTCACCCCAGCGAGATTGTCTTTCAAAGATCCATGGCGTCGTGATTTGTGAACAACATGCTACAGTTTTTCTGAACTAGACTTGGCGTGATGCAAAAGGGACGAGTATCCAAGTAAACATGTCATGACGGAAGGGAGAAACGGCACGACCCAGTTTGATATGACGGCGAAAGGAGGTGCAGGTGTTCGGAAGGTCTAGGGAGGTGAAGAACCAGCCGGACAACTCCTGGGTCAATTTCAGGTTCTACGACTTATCCAGGTTTGAAGTATATACCGCTTACGTTCCATTCGTTGATGGCCCTGATGCAGAATTGTGGCTAAAGATAATATCAGATGAGAATTTTTGATGCTGGGGCGAGGCGAGGAGAAGTGTGGAAGTCCATTCAAGCTGTTAAGCGCGATCACTGAGGGTTTTCCAGTGGTCTGGACATTTGGAGCTGAGGGACAAGAAAGATGTTTCTGTGTGTGAAGTCCTCGTTGTCCGGATGTGTACACATCCGAGTTGTTGGATTGCTGTTTCCTACTGGACGACAATGATCAGCATACGACCATTCGGCAATTCCAAAACCATGGGACCGGTTGTCAAATGTCAGTGTCTGGAATTATTGAGGATCATGGTTCTGGACTATCTCGTATGTGTTAAGGTCCCATTGGTATGTGAGAAGTCTCAGGAGAGGGATGAATTGTTGTACGTACACCATTGTCCACAAGGTCCACTGAACGCTGCCAAGCTGTTTTGTGCTTCAATTATCCTAAAGAAGGGACATGGCGGTTGGATATTAAAGGGGCTAAGGACACCTGACCATGAGACTTGGTCATTCCAAGGATCACGCAGTGGGTGTGGTGAATGTGTATGGAAGAGGCGTCATAAGTGGAGTAGAGTAGGCCATTGCTACAGTCGTTTGCGCAAATTAGTCTTCGAGTCGCCCACGATTCGGAGTTCGAGGTCAAGCGATCAGCTGCCCCTTAACTTTGGCTGCGGTGTTGAAATTGTTGTGATTTTCATACGTACATACATATCACAGATAACCGGTTGATTAGCCGGCTCGTGGCCAATTCAACCTACCTGAACAGCGGGTGCATAATGCTGTGCGTTGGGTCTGCCGGAAAAGCGGCCATGATGGCGGCGGTGTTGGTACCGTGAGAACGGGTCCCAAGAAAGGGTCCATTGGGCGGGTTTAGCAAGTAGTGACTGAATGGTGTTAAGGACCTCGTACTCCCAAGCGAAAGAATGGGAAGGAAGGCTCCTTTTGCTGTGTGATACGCTTTCATTTGATTTGGATCACGAAACTGGAGTTGGTTGCCTTGTGGTCCAAATCTATAACGATGAACAAGTGAGCGAGATTGTCTGAACTTAGGACTTGCCATCATGCGTGAATGCATCATTTTACTGTGGCGTTGACGGCGAATTATCGAGGAGTTGATTTCTTCCCTTGGAGACCTTCAGTTATGCTAGCGCCCAAATGAGTGACGAGACATTTTTGAAACCCGAAGCCTGATGGTTATCCGATCCATAGAGTAGGCCAAGCTTGAATAATCGACTCCAAGTATTCGCTGAGATGGTGCTTGATTTAAAAAACTCTGTAAACAGTCATACTGTGGTGGATTCATAGAAAACTCCGCAGAGAAGGGGTTACATGTAACCAAGGTGGCGTCGGACGTCAGATAGAGAGCCATCCAGAATCTTGTTCCATGTGGGCAGACATGGAGAGTCATTACATGCTTACTGCGGTTATGGGCGGATACAGGAGGGAAGAGAAGGGAAAAGGTGGGTCCTCTGTGATGGGATTGGTATAATTTCTGAGGGTTCGAACAGAGACACGGTGGAAGGAGTGCTTTTCTGGATTGGGCTGGTGTCGGGGTTGGGAGTCACAAACGTGATGTCGGGCGTAGCTAGTACGAGGTGGACGGGTGTCATCATCGTCCTAGTAATAGATATCTGCAGAGATGTTGGCAGGTGGGGCAAATCGCTTAAAGGGTGATGGTGCAAGTCCGTGCGTTCAATGTTCGAGTTCGACAATAGCCGGAATAATCAAATAATGTGCCCTCAAGAGTCTGATAATAGGTCAGAAGTGTAGAAAGTCTGACCCCCGTGTTTTCAAAGTTCAAGACGTATGATATATTCAAAGGAGATGGGATTTTGAAGAAGGGGTTGCAACAAAACCGCAAACTGATGGATATTCGACGAAATTAGACATCGGTCGGGGCCGATAAGGACGACGTGAAGGAAATGGGAAATGAGGACTGAAATATGTGAAATACGTGGCAGGCATTGCAAAGTGTTTACTTGTTGTACGGATGCCAAGAATGGCGGAAGGGCGAGGAGCGAGAAGTTGGTCGGGGGCGATGAATCAAGGAGTGCCAAGACAGTGCTAGAATATAGCGTAGTTAATGTGCGAGACTAATAATAAGAAAGTTGATGTGCCAAGGAGAAGGACAAGGAAGAAGGAGCTACACGGGCGTGCGAGTGGTTTACACGATGTGCTGCGAGCTCAAAATGGACAAGGTTGGAGCCTAATGGCTGTTCAGGCTTGTTTACTGTGGATACAAGTATGCCAAGAGTACGCGAGAAGACACTAGCGACGAGGGAGGACGGGACGGACAAAGAGCGGTGTCAAACGGTGTCGGAGAGGTGGGTGAGAGCGGGAGACGAGCGAACGAACTCGGGGGGATGGGTGGGAGGAGGACACAGGTGGAGGAGGGGCGATTAGTCAGCAACGGATAGGGTCGGACCGGGTAGATGGAATCGGGATCTGGGAGCGCATGGGCGGAGATGCCGAAGGGGAGGGCAAGCGGCCAAGGTGAGCTGGTTTGAGTTGGATGGTTTGTGATTGATTGTCGTCACATGGGTTGGAGGGCAGTTGTTGGACAAATCCAAGCCACCCAATCTCTCTCTTCCGCTGCCACTCTATTCTCCTCCCTATATCTACCTCCATGACCCCCGCAAATATAAATCCCCCTCCAATCCTCGCCGCCACCGACGACCTCGACGACCCCCCTCCAAATAACTCTCTTCCCACCTCGAACAACCACCACCCCACCCCTCACCCTTCCCCGCCCTCCCCTCCATTTCTCGCTGTTCCGGCTGTCGACGATACAGGACGCATTATCCCTGCCTTGACTTCTCTCAACAACGCTCCCAACGGCTCTCAGGTCAGTTTGACCCCCCTACCTCGTCACCTTATCTAATTATAACCCCACCTTAGACCACCGCCCCAGCTGCCTGCAGGGATACTCACGTCCGGCCCCCAGATACTGATTTTGCGAAACGCTCTCAAAATCCTTCGCGCCCTTCAAGTGCCTCCAGTACCAGCCGCCCCTCGCGCTTCCGTTTTGGAACCCGTAAAAACAGCTTTACCGCCCTAACCAGTGCTGCCATGCCCGTTCTCGTCGCACCTGTCCTTCCTACCTCTCCTGTCCTCAATTCGCCTCCTTCCATGTCTCCTCCAAAATCCTCAACGTCAGTTAACCTGCGAAATCAATCTCCATCGCAGAAACATGGCCCTCTTTCCGAGCTTAAACGCTTTCTTAATCACCACATCCCCCATGCACACCTTCCTCCTCCACCTTTAGATGGGCATGTACCTACTCCTGTCACCCCTTCGGAACAACATCGCAGCCCCGAACCTTATACCCCCGACGCTGCTGTAAATGCAGTTGCTAATGGAAAGACAATTCCTCCACGTCGCTCGACTCAAGACTTCAAACTTTCTTCTCTTATTCGTAGGGACAACCAGAAAGGTTGTATCAAGCAGAGCAAGGACCGAACGCCCTCTCCACCCAGCTCCAAGAACAGTTCCCATTCTCCCACCAGTACCTCTGAGGGTAGCTCGCAACTGCCATCATCCGGCCATAGCACGCACAGCTACAAAGTTCTTCCCAGGTCTGGTTCCTCCACCCCAGGCTCTCACCCCATCCTCTCTCTTCAAGACGCCACCCATGCCCACCTGTCCAAGAAGTATGGCAAATGGGGTCGTGTTCTCGGAAGTGGTGCCGGCGGTACTGTTCGTCT
This sequence comes from Podaxis sp. AQ795752, assembly GCA_018524425.1. Classification (NCBI taxonomy): domain Eukaryota; kingdom Fungi; phylum Basidiomycota; class Agaricomycetes; order Agaricales; family Agaricaceae; genus Podaxis; species Podaxis sp. AQ795752. The sequence continues at coordinate 43,233 of JAEUWK010000287.1, read as the reverse complement.
GATCAAGGCCAGCAGCAAGAATGGTGGAGGTATCTTCGCTGTCAAGGAATTCCGGCCAAAACGGTCGGGTGAGACGGAGCGAGAGTATCAAAAGAAGGTCACTGCCGAATTTTGTGTTGGATCCACCTTGAAACATCCTAACATCATCGAGACTGTTGATATTGTTTCTGACCATGGCCATTATTATGAGGTAGGTCGTGACTTTGGCTGTCTTAGTCGCAGCTTTACTTAACGACGACCAGGTCATGGAATATGCACCGTTCGACCTTTTCAGCGTCGTCATGTCTGGAAAGATGTGCCGTCCCGAAATTTATTGTGTATTTCGCCAGATTTGTGACGGCGTTGAATATCTCCACGAGATGGGCCTTGCTCACCGTGATCTCAAGCTCGACAATTGCGTTATGACGTCTAACAACATCGTCAAACTCATCGACTTTGGTACCGCCACAGTCTTCCATTATCCTGGCAAGGCACATACACCAGCATCAGGCATCGTCGGCAGTGATCCATACCTCGCTCCAGAGGTCCTCAGCGAGGAGACTTATGATCCTCGGAAGACTGACGTTTGGAGTGTCGCCATCATCTTCCTGTGCATGGTTCTCAGGAGGTTTCCCTGGAAGATTCCTGATCCCAAGACTGATCCCAGCTTCAAGGCATTTGTCAATGCCCACCCTGACCTCTCGGTAAAACCTCCCCCAAGGAAGGCTCAGAGACAGACGACAATTGATCAGGGTGTTGCTGACAACGAGGGCCGCGAAGTCCCTGTAAATGGGGTTTCTGGTGCAATCGCTAATAAACCGGTTCCACCAGCCCGCGCGGGAAGCACCGAGAGCAATCCTTCTCCTGACCCCGATGTCTCCAGTACGAGCACTTCGTCAGAAACGACATCCATCCTCTCGGAGTCATCTTCTGACTCTGAGTCTTCAGCGACCACGGATCCACCATCACGATTGGGTAGTGCCGGCAAGGACCTTAGCCCCGAGGAGGCCCGCAAGAGACGCATTACACAGGGACTAGCGTCTAGTCAACTGCCTTCCCACAGTGCTACAACATTGCCTTTAATTGGCACAGACAGCATGGCTCTCCGCCCCTCGGAAAGTCCGCGAGAAATGGATCCCTCAGTCTTAACTTTCGCACGCCCTGGTACCTCCACGGAATCGCTTCCGAGTCCCCTCGAGGCGGGATGCCTCGATAATTTGCCCACACCTCGCGTCAGCGCAGCGCATATCTCTACGGTGCAGATGCCCTCGATGTCCACGACCGCTAAGGCCATGGAGCAGGAGACAATGACGCCACCGCCCACTTTAGCAAACATACCTCCCGAAGAGAAGACACCCACAGTGACTGCCGCTGTTCCTCCACCCAAAACACGTCGTCAACGTACCGATAGCGTCGCAACCTTCCACGCCGGCGGTGCAGAATCCATCTTCCGTCTGCTACCGCGTGAATCCCGCCCAGCATTACGGCGAATGTTGTTTGTCGAACCATCTGCGCGGTGTACCCTTACGGATTTGCTAAAGGGAAGGGGTAAAACAAGTGGATTGCTCTGTGGATGTGAAGTTGATCGCAGCAAGCGTGGGGGGTCATCCGGTGTTGACACGCCTCCTGGTGGTCATTGTATTGATCATGACGATTATGACCCCGAGGACGAAGACGATGGCGACGAGTGGTTGAAGAGCATTGTACCATGCTCAAGACCGGGTGTACAACCTTGTCATGTGCACATCAAAGTTGCCGTCGACGAGAAGCAAGGGAAGAGGAAGTTCTTCTGAACGGGGTTTCCTGTAAATTTATCTGGAAGGTTTGAGGGGGGGACCCTTTTCGCTTCCTTTTCGTTCCATCGATTGCTTCCCCCTACATCTTCTGCCTTATTCCGCGTTCTCTTACCCGGGAGCTCGGATCCGTCCCCACGACCTTGCGCATTGTATGTTATGCCCGCCTGCCTGATTTACGAACTCATGACGTATGTTAACAATTTGTCCACTATCATCACGCATGCATTGAGTGGTTTTATGACCTCATTTTTGATCTTGCATAATTGTTCTCGTTCAACCCAACCACTGTTTATCTATTAACATTGCATTGGTTTATACTTCCTGTACACTCCTTTGGTTTATTTGTTACTTTTTTCGTCCCATGGTTGCTTAGATCATCTATACATCCCATTATCGATCTATTGTCTTTTCCTCTTCGAGACTTAAAAATTCCTTAAGCGGTCTCCCCCAAGTTATCCTGCGCCTTACGGATACTCTTCTTTCAAGTTCTCGTCTGTGTTTTCTGCTCCCTCTTTCCGAGTTGTCTTTCCACGGTCTCCCCTCGGACGAATGGTATCATCTTCTTTTGCCGAACGGTGATCACGATGGAACCATAAAAAATTCTTGTATAGTTTTATATATTTTTATTCTCAATGGCCAACCTATTTATCTGCTCGACCTAATAGACGCAGTTGTACTACCCCATTTCCAGTACAATAAGACTGAATATACTGTGTCCCCTCTTAACCACTACGTCACCAATAACGACCACAACCAAGTAGCTTCGCATATCCAATTTAGTCTGCCGCCATGGAGGTGTGCGCGTCATCGAAGCGAGGATCATTTCAGAAGTGACCATCCATTCCTCGGTGCTCCGGAAACTCAAGCTCATCACCCATCACTTGCTCCGCCAACGAAATCAACGTCATAAGAATGGACATTACACCATAATTTACAAAACCTTCATGGGTACACGCCAAGGAATGTAACCTAATCACAGCTCTTCCCGGGCGTGATCATCAAAATCATCTACTGACCTCCTAAGCCTCCGTTTCCTCTCATCCTTTTTGCCATTATTCTTATTATTATCGTGAACATTACTCTCCTTCGACACGGTTTTGAGATCTAGGAACTGGGCGCCACGGACGTCGTAGCCTGCAGCACGAAGAGCTTCCATGAGTTTATCACTCACTTCTTGGCCCTGTTCGTCATCGTCCAAAAGTTCGATGACAACTTCGGTCGGCTCGCCGGGCTTTGCACCTTTTCCGCCTAGGTTCTTTTTCATCAAAACCTCGATGGTCTGCCGGAGAAGATCGTCGATAATTTTTTCTTGCTTTTTGTTCCCTCCCAGTCTTCCCGCCTCGCCATCTTCTGTGTTATCAGCATTCTCGGCAGGCGCCGCAGGAGGAAGGTTAGGCTTCCGGGGTCGGGGCCCTTTCACGGGGTAGTCGGTTATAGGGAAGTCGAGGGGCTCTTGAGGCAGGACATCCACGACTTCGCGACAGCGAATTTCGGCTTCCTCTGCTGCGTCGCGCCTGGATTTAAAGCCTGGCTCACTGCAGAGGCGTGGAGTGTTGATGACAAGAACATATGAACACGTTTTTGTTTCCTTGACGAAAAGGATGCTGTCCGTCGTAGTCATTGAACAATGGAACTGAAGGAATGCAGATGGGTTAGTATCTGGTCGTGGCATCCTCGACTTGCTGAACTAGGAAAGGTCGTAGAAGGCAAAGAAAGGGAATGACCCACCTGTACCTCAACCTCGCGGTTCTTACCCGTTTTGTCGCAAAGCGTACCATCTCCCCATCGTTGCACGAGATACCGCGAACCAGCATTCTTTGCGAGTTCCAAGTTGGCAGCATGCGCATTTTGTTCAGCCACGGTTAGGTCGGCGCCAGGTGCTGGTTGTGTTGGTGCCCTTCCAAGAGTATAAGATTCCCACTGAATTCCAGGGGGAACAAATGATCTGCATGTCAGAGACTAGAAGTTGGCAACGATGGGTAATTTCGGCTTTTACCTCAGGGTCTTCTTCTGGGACATATGAATCTGGAAGTTAAAAAATTCAGGATCAGGTTTCTGCTAGGAAACGGAATGAAAGGGTCATTATGAGGTCAGGGGGATTGTTGAATAAGGAATAAAGGAAGAGAAGACTTGGCAGAAATCTGACAGCAGTAGAGAAAAAAGGAAGAATTAAAAACGATGCGAGACATAATAAGTCCGGACGCTAGAGAAAAAAAAAATGCGATGCATCGCGGCAAATTGAACTAACCTGCCAACCGTGGGCTTTTGGGCACCAACTCTTTGAATTGACGAATTTCGTGATTATGACAATATGAATAGGTAAACCATCCATGCCGGTGCTAGTGACTGTTGAGAGATAAAGTCTCCGCAGCAACGAGGATCACATACGTATAGACATGTCCCGGTAAGAGGTTTTAGCAAAGCCCAACTTCGTGCCGGTGTCAACTCAGTCTCAGATTGCTCCTCCGTCGAAGGGGACGGAATGGTATCCAGAGGCTTGGGTATCAGGCAGACGTAAGAGTCCCTGGGCCCAAGCCTCATGAACTCAAGGGTAAAGTTGTTTGAAATGGAAGAATCCTAAAAGAAAGGTTCGAATACTCTCGCAGAGAAACCGTATTTTAATCACTCACTTCCTCCGTGAAGGCATCTTGGCCTTGAGAGTGAGCACTCTCTATCCCTTCCCGGTCGAGGGGTGTAGAGTATGTAGAGAGTTTTCGGGGCTGCTCAAGAAACTCGAGTTCGCCTCCGTGAAGACCATCCTTAAGCCAACGTTCAGCAGTCTCGTTGAGGACTGGGAGAGAGTTTAGGAATGCAACGCGAAACTTGGGGAAGGCATATGTGTCCTCTGGGAGGGAATGGAGAAGCCTAGCAACGACGGCATGCACTGAGAGAGCCAGGGCCAGATGGAAAGCCAGAGAGCGCATTTGCAACTTGGCTCTAGACGCCACCAAAGATGATGATGATGATGATGAGAGACGATTCTCGGTAGAAGCTGACGTCGTGTCACCAGCATGTAATTACCAGATTGTTGTGACAGGTGTGACTAACAGCGTGACGGAATGAATAGGATATGTTGTTAGCTGTCACTTATTAGTTTACCCTTGGTCGTCAAACAGAGTTTTGGGACTTGCTACCCTCGCCCTAGCCCTCAGGTTTGCCTATGCTTGCGTCCTCGAAATTCTCCGCTTTACTGTCTGTCTGCCGGGTTAATCTCGATATAGAAGGCACCAGAACACGTCCGCGGTTGGCAGTGGACAACCTTGCTGGCTGGTCCCGGCCGCAGCCCGTGAGGAGGCCTGACGTGACCGGCGATGGCTGGACGGGTGACCTGGTCACGCGTAGGATTTTGGGGGATTTTGGGTGGTTTACGAGGGCCAAACTGTGCGTGTTGCAGGTGCTTCCATACAAGAGTTCCTCACTTGTACTGGCGCATATTTATTTTCTGCGGCGCACTAAGCCAGATCTGCCTCGAGCAGATTAATTCCCAAGGGTTGGCCCACAAATATATTTATCCGAGCGGAAAATAAGGGGAAGTTTGGACTCAAGACAAGTAGGCAGGGTTACCTTACTGGGGTGCTCTTGTCCAGATTTCAGACCGATTTCCATGTGGTTTTCTCTGCTGTTGATCTCTACTTTCCATCACTCAAGGAGACTCTGACGACGTGTGTTCCTGTCCAAATTCGGTTTCCGCAACCAACAAGATTTCTGCATTACGTGAGTAGAACCCCCCAAAATCAGGGGTAAAAGTCTACCACAGATTGCCCAACGATAATAATAAAAGGCTTGGTTTGGTACAAATGCATGCGAAGGGAACAATACATTTCGACCTCTTCTAAATTCGGTAGTGAAATTGTTCATTAAAGCCGGTCCTCCTTTTTCCCCACTTCCATCTCTCTTCCTCAATCCAGCAACACCCTAACGCGTATTTCCTTTCCTCCCTCCCCTCCAACCTCCTCTCTCTCCCCCCCGCTCATATACTCGCCATGTCTTCGTCACCAAAGGAGCAGCAGGAGGAGACCGTCGAGAACCCACCAGTCGACGAATTGGAGGAGCCTCAACAAGAGGCTGAGAACGGAGGTGGTAGGCAACTTGTTTTTTTTTCAACCGCAAGAACTTTCTAATGTCGATCTTATGCGATGCTCTCCTCTTGCTAACGTCACCACCCCCGATATCCAACTTGATGCGCCAGGCACCAACGAGGCAACTGAGAATCCTCCCGTGAAACGCGGTAGAGGCAGACCCAAGGGCAGCAAAAACAAAAAGACTGCGGCTTCTGCTGGCGCGACTACGACACCTTCTGTTCCGCGAAAGCGCGGACGCCCACCCAAGGTCAGTATTCTCTGTGTGTTCATCTCCCCTCTTTCGCTATCCACGATCCATATCAGCCTGCATTGTGTTCAGAGCCCTTACTGATGTCCCGCTTCCCCAAAACAGCCCAAACCCGAACAGGAGGGTGAGCCTGCTCCAAAGAGGCCTCGTGGTCGTCCACCCAAGAATCCCAAACCTCCCGCTCCTGAAGGCGGAGAGGGCGAAACTGCAACTGGCGAGACTGCTGGCGAATCGAGCGTAAAGAGAAAACCTGGCCGGCCGAAAAAGACGGCGTCGTAATTCAACGGTCCTGCGCCCCTTCGAACACCCTCATCTTTCGTCTTCCTAATACTTGCGGCTATATCCTGTTGTTACACCCTTTTGACGTTTGCTTTAGGCTATGCATAACTCCACGATATCCCAGGCTTGTTTTCTTTCTCCTTGGTTTTGGTGTTGGTCTCTACAGTACGGACCTCTTGCTTTTTTGCTGTCGCTTACTCCTTGTTTACTTATCTATCCTGTACATAACCTCCGATGTATAGACCACGATGTACGACCGCTGATCCCTCCCCTCCAAAACATTGACGTGAGGCTCGTGTGTGTTGGACATGATAGGCGACCATTGTCCTTGCACATGTTTACAGGAGGAACCCACGGAAGGTAATCTCCGCAGGCGCTTTGGGAGAATTTCTAGATTGGTCCATGATACTGGTTGGCACATCCCTCAATTAATTTATTATTCCTTCTCGTACGGTGTTTATCTGATCATTCTCGGGCGATCCACTGTTTTGGGAACCAAAGTTTAGCCATTCATTTGCTACTCGACTTCGTACATCGCAACAGGATGGAATAAGCTAGCGACGTCCCCGCCATTCCGAGCAAGGATAGGCCAGCGTAATGGAGGCCTGTCAGTATGGATGCCTGGCGGCCCGCCTTGCGCCTAGCGCTGGCATAGCTAATATCTGGTCTAAACGTCACCATGGTATACAACGGTAGCCAACCTTCGGGCTCCACCGTTGTAAATGGCATACGAGACAATAGCGGAACAAGTGAAGGCAAGGAAACCGGCCGTGGTGCGCTGATAGTGTACAAGATGTTGTCTAGGGTTTTTCTGAAAAGGTAGGTGAGTGTGGTAACCGAGTGCCGCATTTCCACGCTTGAGGTGGGATGTCAGTTGAACGCCGATTCCAATGAAATTCAAAATAAGCTCACTAATTGTCCATTGCCAGGTCACAGATGGCGACCAAATCTTGATGGCGATTCTCGGAGTAACAACTAAGAGCTGATGCCAACCGGTCGTCGACATCGTGGATAGAAGTGGCCATGCCCTCGGGAGCGGTTGATGCCACACCCTCCTGCGCAAGAAGAGCCGACAGTATCCTCACATCTTCTAAACCGCAGTTCAAACCCTGGCCGTAAAATGGGACCATGGAATGCGCCGCGTCACCCAGGAGTATGGCACGATCCTTGTAGTGGTAAGGTTTCGACTATGAAGAGATGTGATTGGTTCAACAAAGCCCGATATAGTTCTCGAAGCCATGCGGACCTTGGTGCATATGAGCGGGGACCTGGGATTCTTCAAAAAATCGTTCACGAGGTTTTTCTCGCCAATAGCGCGGAGGGCATCGGGGAAATACTGATTAAACCATGATAGCACGGCTTCGGGGGTGCGTATGTTGTCCAACACGGAGCTTGGCGCGAATAGAGTGCAAGTAAACGTCTTGTCCTACGAGAAAAAGAGGTGAACCATCATATCCGGGAGCCAGAGCGGTTGACGGTGGAACTGATGACTTACTTTGTTTGGGAGAGCAATCAGCATGAAGGAATGACGGGGCCAAATGTGTAGGTGATTAGGATCCAGTAGGAAGACAGGCTGACCATCAGCATCTCGGCCTGCCGGCATTTTCAGCTCAATGTATTCATCTTTGATATATTCTTGGAGGTAATCCATTCTAGAAAGATCAAGGTGTTGAGTTTCAGGGATTTGAGGGCTCGGTTAACACCACGGTTATAAGACGTGGAATGGTTATGACTTGCCTCACCACCCGCATCAACTGTCGCCGGACCACGGAGTAACTCCCGTCAGCACCAATACAAAAATCAAAGTCGGCCTGGAAATCGATGCCCGATGTAGTATCCTGAATGGTAATAAATCTAAGGTCGAAGTCTGCCGCGATGACTTTGTGGTTAAATAATATCCGGATTTTGTTGGAAGCGGAGGCTTCGTCCAGGAGACCTTCATTGAGAAGTGCCCGGTCTATAGAGTTGATGCACTTGAGAAGGAAAGAAATCAGGGTTATTTGCTAACAGGCGGAAGGGGACGCTAGTGCATACCTGTCCATCCCTGTCATATTTCTGGCTGTCCAGTCTGCCAGATAGAGTGTGGATCATGCGCCCGCACATGGGAATTGCGTCCTGCAGGAATCTCTGTGCCGTTGCGGGATTAACTGCTTCCAGGGCAGCAATTCCCCTATGTGAAATTGCCAGGTTAATGGAACGCTGCTGGGAAGCAGCCTTGGAGGAGGGGAGACGCAGGTCTGTGGGAGATTTGAACAAGTGGACGAAAAATGTTTGATTCTGAAGTCAGACAGACCTGGACGGGCTTCGAAGACCACCACATTCCAGCCATGCTTGGCTAGTGCGAGAGCGGCTAAGCAACCCACCGGGCCAGCACCAACTACTACGGCCTTACGTGGACGTTCCAGAAGTGCTGGCATGCTGCACCAGGAAGGAGACTAATATATGAGCTGTGAAGGATAGATTATCGTATTACTCCCTGATTACTCCGCGACTCGCAATATTTTGTTTTCGTCATTCTAGACCAACGATAACGGAGCGTCCAAAAAGGGATATCCGTCGGCCGATCCCCCGAGGGAAGATTGATCCATCGCCGGCCGTTCGATCTTGTGATCGCTTCGGATCTAACCATCCTGCTATTCACCTTGTCTACAAAACTGCGAACACTTAATCCTCCCCCTACCTCTTTCTTTCCTTCCAGCATGTCCTCGCCTAACGTTCCCTTGAGCAACCAGTTTGTGTACCCAACTAACAGTCAGATTGGGGCTTTCTTGCGCCCAGATCAAGGTAATTAATCTTCGTCATCAGGGCCAAAACCATCCTGTTGAGTATTTCCCTTCTAGGCACAAATTGTACATACCTGTGTGGTAATTCGCTCGGGCTCATGTCCAAGCGTTCAAAGACCCTCGTCCAAGAAGAACTCGACATTTGGGGTACTCGGTGAGCCTGTTCTTCACCGACAGTTCCTCAGATTTCGACCTCACCCCTAATTTGTACCGTAGTGCCGTCCTGGGTCACTTCCGCCACCCACTTAACCGCCCATGGGTCGAATACATGAACAAGCTGACCCCGTTGATGGCTGAGGTTGTGGGTAAGCCAGGGTACCTCTGGGCTGAGAGATTTATCCCAGTCATACCTTATCTGAGCGGCGGGATTTACGCGATAATTCCTTAGGGGCAAACGAGAAGGAAGTCGCCGTCATGGCCACGTTGACCAGTAATCTTCATCTAATGATGGATTCCTTCTACAAGCCAGCCCCTGAACGTTATAAGATCCTTTGCGAGGCCAAAGCTTTCCCCTCGGATCAAGTAAGTTGTTTTATACGACGTAAACGAAAATGCTTCAAGCGTGTGCATTGACTTGGCCAAGTATGCTTTTGCGTCGCAGGCTCTCGCTCACGGACTTGATCCTACTAAGGCGATTTTGGAGCTCATCCCGAGGGAAGGCGAATATACCCTCCGAGAAGAGGATATCCTCAAAACCTTGGACGAACAAGGATCTTCCATCGCCCTTGTCCTTTTTAGTGGTGTCCAGTATTACACTGGCCAGTGGTTCCCTATGGAGTCTATCACGAAAAAAGCCAAAGAACAGGTGAGTTAGACCTACCACTTCCGTTACACTCAAGCGTTTTTCCTCTTTTCTCTATTTGATGGTGTATTGTCCCCCGTCGCGTGGCCAGCGCATGTGTTAATGCTTCATTATCAGGGGTGTATATGCGGTTGGGATCTCGCCCACGCTGTTGGAAACGTTCCGCTTCGCTTGCATGACTGGGACGTTGACTTCGCCGTATGGTGTACCTATAAATATTTGAATTCGGGCCCTGGTGGAATCGCCGGGTTGTTTATGCACGAGAAATGGAACAGTATTGAACGGCCCAAGTAAGTTGCCATAACTTCCTTGTTAGACTCTGATTAAGTACGTCTTCCAATTTTCGGCATTTTTTTCTTTCAGATTTGCAGGTTGGTGGGGACATGAGCTTGCCACACGTTTCGAAATGCCACCTACTTTCTCACCGATAACCGGTGCGCAAGGGTTCCAGCAATCGAACCCCAGTATTCTTGCGCTCGCTTCTCTCTTGGGTTCCCTGGAGGTTCTCAAGGAAGCTGGGATGATGAAACCGGTGCGAGAACGTTCCCTGCAACTTACCAACACCCTAGAGAAATTGCTTAAGCAATCCAAGTATTTCGTGCCGGCGTCCGAAGTGTTGCAGAAGTATACGAATTCAGGTTCTACTGTTCCTGGATTCACCATCATCACGCCCGCTGAACCTTCCTCTCGGGGAGCACAACTTTCCTTGTTATTCCTGCCTATGGGGTCGGGTATCATGCAGAAGGTCTTCAATAACCTCGTCTCCTATGGAGTGATTGGGGACGAGAGGCAACCGGACGTGATCCGCCTCGCCCCTGCCGCCTTATACAACACGGTCGAGGACTGTGAGAATGCAGCGAAATACCTCGAAATGGCTATCGATTCGTTATGAGAATGGCCCGTACGTACGTTGACCGAAATAGAGGAGTCGGTTCACGATCTATTTCAAAATTGTACATATTACCCTAAATCGCGTATCCTGCATCTGGTACAGACGACGTTCGCACGTCCTCCCCTTTTGCTAGTGTTCCCCACACAAAATGCCCCACAACTTCGACGTATTCGTCGGTGACGAGAACGGCATCATGACCCTGAGTCAGCGATGTATTGTAGAAGACATGTCCGTCGGCACATGGACCGTATTCTGATTTCAAGTGATCCAGCATCTTATCGCTTTGGGGAAGATCGACAAGCGTGTCTCCTTGAGAATGAATCAGAAGCCATCTGATGCCAGATCGCCTCAAGGCGTAGGCCGTCACTGCGAACGGCATATACGACTCTAGGCTCCCGAAGGCAGGAGCAATAAACCAACTCTGGTAGTCCGGAAAGTGAGAAATGAGCAGGTCCAGGTCGTATATGCCTTCGGACATGACAATCGCCTTGACGGCATGGAGCAGTGCAGGGGACGGAGTAAGACTTGGAGTGACTGCTGAAGAGTCCAGGAATATAGATGACAACATGTGTGCGCTACAACTGTGTCCCATTAGGAGTAGCCGTTGGGCATTAAATACACGCCCAAGGTCCGCAGGGCCATCCCAGGACAAAAGGAATTCTAAAAAATTCAGAACATCCTCAGCATGCAAAGGGTGTCGTAGGATATTATCTTCAGTCTCCTCTTGAGGGGTCAATCGGTAGTTGGGCACAGCAACCGGAAGTCCGGTACGGCGGACGAGCTTTCGAGCAAGAACGGAGTGCTCCTTCTTATCTTCTCTTGGAGAAGGATTAGATGTATGAATTGACTGCGGTAAGGAAACGAGATAGCTTACGAACGCCACGCACCGCCATGAACGAAGCAGATCAGCGTGTGCGGGGCTGGATCTGTAGTTAGACGCGGTGGGAGATAGAGATCAAACTCGTGCAGCGGATTTCGGAGGGGCTGCTGGATATACGGAATGTCGGAATAAATGTACATGGAGTGTGGTTGAATGAAGGGCCGGGAATGGGGAAAAGGGTAATGAGAGGAGAACTGGGAGCAAGGTTGTGAGATGGTATTGAAGCGAGCCTTTGATGGAAGGAAGACATCGCCAAAAAGCCCAGTTAACCTAACTCGGAAATGGCACTGCTCCGCCATCTACACCGCAGCTGGGGGAGTGGTTGACCATAGAGGATGACGTCATCGCGTCTATGGCTCACCCTATAAAGACCCCATACCCTGACCTCCTTTACAGCTACCTTTCTTCCTTTCAACACATCCCCGCCATGGCTTTCACCGCCTCTGACATTTGCAAGGTAAATTCTCCTGTGCATACTGGAGCAGATTTTGCTTACAACTTCCTAGATTATCCTCGCTATCATCTTCCCACCTCTTGGTGTCTTCCTAGAGCGTGGCTGTAGCGCAGACCTCGTTAGTAACCCCCGAGTCTCGTTATTTTTGCAGCACGACTGATGTTGTACATTAGCTTATCAACATCCTTTTGACAATCTTGGGTTACATGTACGTAGTCAAGTTCGCAAGCGAATCTGACGCTTGACCTGACCTCGTTCCCACAGTCCAGGAATCATTCATGGTGCGTCGGACCGGGGTCACAAACACAGAATCAATCACTAACCATGATATAACAGCACTCTACATCATATTAAAATATTGATGATACCCTTTTTCTCCTTCATGACCATGAACATTGAATGTAACAAGAGTGTGTTGGAGGGCTTGATGCCATGCCGTTCCTTCGCCCCTTCAAGACGCTGTCTATTGATATATGTAGCTACATGGACATTTGTTATAACTTAGAGCAATAGCGATTATTGGTCTGATCCATATCCATCTTCTGTCTCCTCGGGACCCCAGCCATATCACTCTCCTTTGAAACACGAGCGGGTTTTCTCATCCTCGGTTGAAACAACTACGCACGAGATGTTTGGTGTAGGAGCTACCACATGTTCCTCACCCCTGGCATCCCTTCTCACTTTCTTCCTGATTCTGCGGATTCGGGCGGCGGAGACTCGGTGTCATCGTGATACTGCCTTGCTGGGGTGAAGCGGATGCGGCCACCTCATCCTCACTTTCCTCCCCGTTGCCGCTTGTGGTTTGTTGGTGAGCCGCACCAGAGGATTTGGATTTGACGTTATCCTCGCTCTCCTCCTCGTCCTCCACACTTTTCTCCGCTGGCCCTCTACTTGGCGTCTCCTCGCTCTCTGATTCCTCGCTATCGTCATCGGTGTCCTGATCATCAAATTGCTTGATCATGTGGGAGCCAATCAACCAGCACTTCTTGAAGTTCTCCGTATCCGGGCCTGGTTTTCGGTCTTCACCTTTCGAGGCCGGTAAAGCATGCCATGCCCGGATATCATCCTCATCCACAATATCTTCTTGATAAAGCGCAGCCAATATTTGGCCGAATAACGGCATACGTGAGGAAATTGTGCAATGTGCCTGGGAACAAAAAAGCAAAAGTGCATTATTATCCTTCAATCGCACGACCCCCCAGGAGTCTAAGCCACTCGGGTTCTCACCCACCTGTAAAAGGCTCACTGTCTCCACAGCGTCAACCCCTCCGATTTTGTCAATCAGGGCGCCCCATCTGCCAATCACGGAAGCTATTTCCTTCCTTTGCTGAACGGCGTTAGAATCCACAAGCGGTATCCTCTCAACAATTGCTGCGATGACAGCTTCCCTGACACGCGTCAGTGATACGTTACTTGCCATGCGCAATGTTTTAAGCTCTACTGCTGCATTGTCGACGGAATGACCTTCTGCGAAGGCACGTTCGAGGGACTGCCTAACCTCGGCTCGGAATTCCTCCTCAGCGCTGTCCGGGAAGGTGGGAATATCAGAAGGTGCTGAAGCGTCTGAGACCGCAGAGAGTGATCGCCCATCATATTGGGAATCCGTCTCGTCATCTGATGTACTCTCATCATCTTCAGATGTCTCTGAGCCAGCGTCAGAGGAGAGAATGTCAGAAGCATCGTCACCTGTTCGAATGAAACGATGTCACAGTGAGTAGACTGCGGAGTAGACAATAAGAGGGCGGACCAAGTCGCATGAATCTTTGGTTCTTGTAATTTTCTACATCCTCGACATATTCTTCCCCGTCAGGTGGTCCCCTGGGCCACATGAGAGCATTCGAGTCCTTTCCCAAGTCGAGGTTCCCCTTTATTGATTCTTGATCTAAGCACACATAACAAGGTCAATTTCTCATGATTTATAAAAAGCATGACAAGAGCCTCACTTTCTTCCACAACCTCAAGATCCGAATCTTCCTCGTCGGAATCTTGGGCGGTTTGAGTAAGGGCGATACTCGACCGCTTGACCGATAGGTGTTCGAAAGGCGATAGCATAACGTCTGGTCCAATAATAACGCCATCGCCGATGAGGGAACCATTCTGTACCAGACTATTTTCCTTGATTGTACAACCAGACCCGATAATTGATCTCTGGATTTTGCAGTTAGGTCCGATGATAGTATTGTCGAAGATATAAGAATTGTCGATGATGGTGCCTGCGCCGATACTACAGTTCTGGCCGATTACGGACGAAATTACTTGCACGTTTTCCGATATCTTGGCAGAGGGCCCAATAAGAGTATTGGTACCGATCTTGCATGTCCTGAAGTACAAGTCATGAGTACGATGGAATTCTACCATTGATTCAAGTGTCACTCACATATACTTACCGAGCGAGAGTGACAGAACCATCTTTGGCAATGTAACGGTTTCCTCTGAGATACTCATAGCTATGTCCACCAGGATAATTGTTATCCGGAACTAATGGGAACGTCCACCTTGACAGGATGTCCTTGCTGAATATTGCGTTAATTGTTTACTCGGAGACCTAGGACGAGAGAAACTTGCCTGATCGATTCATAGCTCCGCGTGTCTTGCGCTCGGGCAGCATAACCCTCCTGGGCAACATAAACATGAATACTTTTCATCAGCAGATCCGACGTCAAGACTCCATGCACGAAATCTCTTCGAATGTCAAGGTAGTCAAAGTTGTCTTGGAACAGCGACGGCACCTGTGTCAATAAGTGCGATCACATATAATGATTTGGGGGCGGGGGATTGATGGATATCCAAACCTCAATGGAGCAAACATCGATTGAACAATCGATAAGATCATTGCGAATCTCAACCTCTGGGTGTTCCGCCAATATTTCGCGAGGTATACTGGCAACTTTTGTTGAGGGAAATCCAGTGACGGGTTCGTAGTGGAGACATTCCGAGGTTTGCGAATCAAGCACGAAGATCGATGACTCGCCACGGGGTCTGCATGCAGAAGGTGAGAGGTAAAAAAGCTAACGAAGCGAACAGACCCACCTAGTCCTATGCTCCGCGCCACTTTCCTTGACAACAATAGTCATAATGGCATCTTTATTCGTTTTCCGGCGTTCCTTGTGTACACGGACGACTTCGTCGATTCTAATGTTGCTGACAAGATCTCCCATCACGAGCACGAAGTCCGTGGTGACAAGTCCCCTGGTATAGATGTCCCGCATCGCGTCTCCAGGAGAATACGTTTCCCTCGAAGTCGTGATAGGTATAATTTTCATCCCTGAGCCAGGTTTCGACCATTTCGACTGCCTTCAAGAGTATGGTCAGCATCATAGGATGGCGAAAAAAGGGAGCAAAGATAGTGACTTGATTGCCTGCTTGACTTGGTCAGCGTGGGATCTACAAACCACGAAGACCTCTTGTACTCCTGCTAGTGCAAGTGACTCCAATGTCCACTCCAGAAGGGGGGCATTGCAGATAGGTAATAGGCACTGTTCTGAGCCTATCAGCACACCATGGGAAAAATGTACCTTTCGTTCCTTACACGCGGTTTACGAGCACTGAGAGGCCTGAATCTTTTGTTGAAACTATCTGCAAGGATGACAGCTTGGAGAACCTCCTCGTCATCAATTAACCTCTCTTTCGGGGCAGCAGATTGGGATGCCATCGCAGAACAAGTACAAGTTGGGGTTTGGTTAGCAGCTTAGTCGATGACTCATACCACCTAATTGGGGATCGAATCTCGTCAGGTTACTTGGGCAACAGATATTCAAATTGAAGTGAAAAAGATTACAATTGAACCTAAAAACATAAGCACGATCCACTAGAAACAGACTACTGGGTATGAGGGACAGCGAATGGATCGAGTATTAGATGCTAAAGGCGGAGGGCTAATCGTGAAGATCATAAGCAATGGACCAATCCAAACGTATCATATGAGAAAGGGGCGAAAGGTATGCATCCACACGAAAAGGGATATGATTGAGAATAAGGGCAAGAAAGATGGTAAATAAAGATTCATAACAGTCATTCATAGGAGACCCAAGAAACCCTACATAAATCCCATTCTTTAAGCGGCAGCAGCAACAACGGGGGCAGCAGCAGGAGCGGCGGGGGTGGTCTCGGCAGGTTTTTCCTCAGGTTTTGATTCAGCAGCAGGAGCACCAGCTTCCGTTGCAGGGTTCTCAAGAGGAGCAACAGGAGTGGGCTCTTCGATCTTGGGAGGGTTCTCATCAACCTTGGCGGGGGCTGCCACTTCGGACTTGGGCTTGGGCTTGAACAAGTCGCCAACGCGAGCGGAGAGGCGACGCCCGACCTTGGCAGCCTTGGAGACCTTATCCTCCTTCTTGTCCTCCTTCTTATCCTCCTTCTATATACAACCATCAGAACAATAAGTTATATCAGACAAGAACCGGTTACGCACCTTGTCCTCAGTAGTCTCAGTGGCAGGAGCAGGACCGGCTTCACTTGCGGGAGCAGGATTTTCACTAGAAAAGTAATGTTATATTCCGAGTGTGGGAATAAGAATGGCCTACTTACGTCTCCTTCACAGGGTCGGCAGCGGGAGTCTCCTCAACCTTGGGAGCCTCAGCAGCTGGTTCGGTGGCACCCTCGGTGGCAGGTGCTTCTTCCCTAGGAGCCTCCTCAGTGGCCTCTGCCTCTTCCTTCTTCTTCTCCTTCTTGGGGGACTTGGGTCCCTTGGCTCTCTTCTCCTTGAAGGGGGCAAGAAGTTTAGCAAGAAGGCTGGGACTCTTGGGCCTATCCTCCTTTTTGGCCTCACCCTCGGCCTGAAACTCAGTTAATTAGCAACGCAACAGTTGAACATTCAAACACGCATACGGGTTTCGCCTCTTCCTTGGCAGGCTCCTCAGCAGCAGGGGCACCCTCAGCGGCAGGAGCGGAAGGGGCTTCACCTGCGGCGGGAGCTTCCTCGGCAGTTTTCTCCTCCTTGGGAGCCTTCAAGGTGCATCAGTGTCACAAAGTAGAACAATACCTCTAAAGTAGCTCACAGGAGCAGGTTCGTCGTCCTTGGGGACTTCAGCAGCAGGAGCGGGAGTGGTTTCGGCTGGCTGAGTCTCCTCGACGGCGGCGGGGGTAGCAGTAGCGGTAGGTTCAGGGGCAGACATTATGCAGGTACGGTTCGTGAGCTTGGACCCGTGTTGAGCGGGAAACTCGACAAGGTATACGAGTGAACACTCACATGAAAAGGGTATCAATCGACAAGACAGAGAAGGAAGTGCGTGCTACGCAGCCTGTGAACCCACTTGGAGTTGGGGAGGTGAGAGAAAATAGAAGGAAGGGATAGGGAGACAGACAATTTTGGACGCACCTTCTATTTATTGGGATCACCGTGTTTGGATGTTTGTTTGGTGTCTATCCCTGTTTACATCCTAGGGTCGTTTCTTGGCCTACATTGTTTTTCCCATTCGACCCCTTGTCCCGTCCTTATCTCGCCGGTGGTCCTTGGGTCTCTCAGTCAGCGCTGCTCTTCTGAATGTTGCTCGGGCAGTGCTTTTATTTATCTGGAGAAAAGACGAGTTGAATTCTTCCTGAACAATCACGATGCAGTCACTGGATATAGCAGTCTTCTATTTTGTTTTCAATTGAACAACCAAATCACGTCACCAGATCGTTCCAGAACTAGCTAACCTTCCCTCTGTTCCCTCATCTCCCCATTATTTTCTCAACCTCGTTCGTCTTTCGGTTGTCCCTGTTTACCCATGTGGCTGCTCTCAACGACACGAAATTTTCTGAATTTATCCCACGCTTCCTTCAAGAAGGAGAGTTCCCCCATCAAAAGAAGGCGGCAACTAGTGTGACACCAGGGTTCCAATGTCACCCACGTGAAGTGGACTATATCATTCTCACCGAGATGATCTTCTCCCTGGAATCATCACGTCTCCTTCCATCCTACCCGATGGAGCTCCAATGTATCCTACTGCTCATTCCCCCTCTTCTGTCGTGTGATATACATATCGTGTGAACTCACTGTTTCGCCATCTCTCCCTTCGCAAATATCAACCCTGCACCCGTCATGTTGAGGGGTCGCAGGGCAGTCGGCAACAATAGAACTAGTCCTTAAACCCCCCATCCCTTCACTCTTTGTTCCCGCCCCTTGTTTCTCTCAACAATGTTCATACCGGTCGCTGATTGTTACCTTCTATAGACTCCTTTTTTCCCCCCTTAGTCCCCCTCTTGGTCTGCGTTATTTATTCTCTGCATTTCCAAAACGCTAGCTTTAGCCCTCCGTAGCAACGGAGCTGCTGTGTCGGTAAACCTCGGCGCATGTGGTTATTGCATATCTATGATCGATATATTTTATGGTGCCGACAAATAGGCTTTTCCGTTTGGCTCCGATCCCGCCTATCTTGTGACTACTCGACAATGCAGTACGATTGATTCTCAGCATTCTTAGAATGCACAATTCTCAAATATCCGCCTAGTCTTGACGAGACCTTGACGAGATCGTTCCCAGGTTCTGTAAGTTCCGCCCCGACCGTCAAGTGCTCTTCATATATCCAACCTCATGTCTCTCAAGTGGCTCAGTCGGGCTCAGGATATCCGGGGCCTAATTTCTTTGGCCCTCATGGGAGCCCTACTAACCTATGCTATCGCTATGATGTTGATACCTACGAGATGCCATCAGTCTCACTGATCTCGCGAGCCATGATATCTAATGCTCCAATGGATTCTGAGCGCCGTTATTACATTCTGGTTTCCTTGCTCGGACTGGGCCGTCACGGATCAGATAGAATTCCTCGAGTCACCTTTCCTGCCTGCGCATTAAGCTCTCCAGCAGCCCTGCTGACTGCGATCATCTTCTCTTTCGACGTAATCTCTGTCGCAAGCTGTTCCTTCCCGGGTCCGAGATGTATCCGGAACCTCGCTAAACTCTACTTGGGAAACAAGCGCATGCCATCCAATTGCTGTTATTCTAAAAATAACCACTAGCTATGTCATGTTTTTCCAACCCGTTGCAGGCTTGGCTGGCACTTGCGGCAAACTAGCGTCATACCCAGCAACGATTGCATCTTAACCTGAAGTCCTTAGTCGCTGAGCATTCTTCCGTATTTCTTATGCGCCACTTATTATCTAGTGGACTACAGCCAGGGAAGGCGAACAGCTTAATGAGCAAGTCTCAAGAGGACATACCACTGTATGTGTGACTTCTTGACGAACACTTGGTCCTTTCCCCACGAACCTGGAACCCATTTCCTTGATATATGGCCATAGATCCTTGTTCCACGACAATGTATGTTCCGATCCCATCCTTGCGGTTATCTATCACCGTCAGGGAATTCGCCCACCCACGGAGTTAGATAAACCGTGTACTCAAATTGATACCTCTCTCCATCTACTTGATAGACATACAAGATCATTCTGAACGAATCTATGTGGCAGTTAAGGTACATCAAAGGAATATCAGAAAATATGAGCGAATATGTGGTCCCATGATACATCTTCGTTCAACGATTACTCTTTTTCGGGTGCCTGTGGCGGCGCCTTGCGTGTTGGGGGCCGCAAGCCCTTGGCTTTCATTTGCCTTCGTTTCGCCTCTGTCATGACAATGATCAGCGTTCGGGTGATCTCATGGAAAAGGGGATTATATTCACTTTCGATGTAGACCCGATCTTCATCCGAGTCGAAAACCACATCTTCGGTATTTTGGCCCTCAGCAACCATCGTGGGAGTGTCATTGACATCTTCAGATAGTGTCTTTGATTTTGGTCGTCTCTCCACCTTGAACTTAGCAACGAAGAACCCATCCATGTTGTGCACATGGGGATAGAAGCGTCGAGTGAGGCTCATGCTGGGATTGAACACCTTCCCCCGGTATTTTGTAAATCCCTCACGACCGAAAGACAAGCCCGTATCAACGAGCTTCACATTTGGCCGTTTCCGGAGCGCGTAATCGACTACTGCTTCATTTTCGTCCACAGTAACCGAACACGTCGAATACACGAGGTAACCACCTGTTTTGGATTCGGGGCTCACACTATCAATAGCACACAGGATGAGTTGCTTTTGCAGGTGGGAGAGGAGTGTGAAGTCCCGTTCAGACTGCACGAGATTGACGTCAAGATACAGCTTTACGCAGTTCGAGTTGGCTTATCTCACCTTGTTAACCTTTACACTGGAGTCCTTGCTGATAACACCGGTACCACTGCAGGGTGCATCCAGCAAGACACGATCAAAACCGCCCATAACCTTCGGGAACTCTCGACCATCATAGGAGCATACAACCACGTTCTTGCACCCAAGCCGGTGAACGTTGGCTGTGAGGCTCTTCGTACGAGCCTTGTTGGCGTCATTTGCAAAAACTACTCCGGTGTTCTGTAGTAATGCTGCGATATGTGTTGTTTTGCCACCCGGAGCTGATGCCATATCCAAAATACGCTCATTGGGTTGTGGAGACAAGGCAATTACGGGCAAGAACGACGATGCCGCTTGAAGCATGTAATGACCAGCCAAGTATTCCGGAGTAGCACCTACATGAGACGTTAATGAGGTAGTTTGAGTTTGAGGATGTAGAACGCACCAATGGGAACACTGCTTTCAAACACTTGAAGGCCAACGTTTGTCCATTTACCAATCGGTTCCAGGTTCACTCCCCTATTGATCAGTGCCTGCGCAAGGTCTCGCCTGCGGGTGCGAAGTGTATTTGTCCTAATTGTGACGGGTCGAGGTACCTCGTTCGCTTCGAAAAATTCGATTGCCTGGAGGTTACGTTAGATTACAGGGACCCAGGTCGAAAAAGGCTATACACACCTCAGCCACAGGGAAGAGTTGGAACAACTTCTCTGCAAGGAATTCATTATATCCGTAGTAACTCGCAATATCGGAAATTAGCTGCTCGATATATTCTGCTCGCGAGCTGTCCGGAGTCAGAAGTCAACAGGGGCCTCAAACATCATTACGAGTTCGTGAATACTCACCGATCCTTTTCGGCGCGCTTCTTGAAATTTCCGAGCACGCGAACACAATGCTTCATCCGCTGTTGGACGGTATGAACATCAGGTCCTCCTCGAGCCTTCTCTTCCTCCCTCTCCACCGCTGTAGGCAGCCGAATTTCTCCGACCTCCTCTTCATCATCAGCCATATCCACATCCTCGCCATCGGCTTCCAAAGCTGCTTGGCGTAACTCCTCTGCATCCAGTTCAGCCTCAGCAGCAGCAGCCTCATCCAACGCGCGTGATCGAGCCTCCATATTAGCCATTGTAATCTTTCCCCCTTCTTCGCCCTCGTCCGAGTCATCCGAATCGCTCGCGTCAGAAGCAGTGGGTATGATTTTCGCTGGGCGTTCGAATTGTGTTGATTTCTTGGCTTTTGATGGGATTAACTGAACCTCCTCTTCCTCGTCTGAACTGAAATCGAATTCTTGAATGGGACCTCTTAGAGTCTCATCACTGGATGCATATGGTAAGTATTTGAGACTAAAAGATATCCTGAATCTCACTCCTCGGGCACGTCGTCATCCTCACCCTCAAATCCATCCAAATCGCCCTGGAATGTTGGAAACTCATTGTCGCTTTCATTGAACAAAGACCTGACGAAATGGCATTAGCATTTCCCGAGTGATACATGATTCAATGCAGATACACCTAGCTTGCGCTTTCAAGTCAATTCCGTCGTCAACGTCCTCCCATCCATCGGTCGATCCTGCACCTCCGTCCTCATTTTCCTGAATTTGCGCCTTCTTCTTTGATTTCTTCTCATCTGTTTCCTCCTGTGGTCGTCCCTTTCCGTTTGGCACAGTCGGTTTTGATTTTGACAAGGATTTACTCTTGACCTTGTTCGAAACGTCTTTTAGTTTCTTGTTAGGTTGTACCCCACTGGCACCCTCGTCATCAGCCTTGCGTTTTCCGGTTCTCCCCACTGTAAGGGAGTCGGAATAGAGAGGTTGTGGTGGTCCCTGCTTGTTCTTTGAGCGACGACCCATCCTCTGGGTTTTTGAAGATAAAACGGATTCCGTAGATAGACCAAAAATTCTGATGCCGATCACCTGTTTGTGTCTGTGTGGCCCGAGCTTAAGTGTACTTATCAAGCAAAGGCGCTCAGACTCTCCCCCCTTGAATATTGCACAATCTATAGGAACGAAGAATGATAGAGGGATTTAGCCTATTCTAAGGCCCAAAGCAAATCCGGCAATGAATGATGCCCGCGGCTGAAAGTCAGCCGTCAAGAAATCAATCAACCACCTCCACAGCGACAAGACATTGGGCGGCTGCGCATTCCCAACGGCATCACGGGTATAGAACAGGTTCTCAAAGCGCGACGACACCTTGGACCAGTCAACTTTGATCAAAGATTTTGAGCCGAGAAACTACATTGCGAGGGGGATCCATCACTCAGTGACCCATGAACCGAACCAGAAGCCATACCTGTAGGAGCACGAATACACCACCCAAGAGCCAAGCAACAGCTTTCGCGCCCTTCTTTACGAACACGCCTGCACAGATGCCCATGACTGCACCAAAGGTGAGCTCAAATGTGGACAATGAGGATTGTGGAGGAGGAGGATACTCCTTGTGATCAATGGGACCACAAGACTCCTTCTCCAGATTGGGCGCAACACCTAGAGGTGGGGCTTCATACGTGTTTGAGCCAGGCACAACGAATATTGACAAGAAAGGCACACCTTCACATAGAGCTTTGGGTCTCGCGAACGCTGAAACTCCGAGACCAATGCTAACAATAGCAGAGGACCCAAATGCACGCCTAGCATAGACCGTTCTCCATGTACGCTGTCCAACTCCTGGTTTCAAGGTTGATGCCTGTATTCCATGGCGGAAACATGATGGGAAAGTGGTATCCAGCGATTGAAAGCGGAATCGTAAACACGGCCGCGTCAGACCAATCTGGTGAACCTGTTGCCCAATGCGCGGGAAGAACATTGAAGACGAGATACAAGAGCTTAGAGTATGGTGACGATGGTGGCACCGTGAAGACGAATGTCCGTTTTACTTATTCCAAACCTATGACGACAAATATCGGTGTGACGTCATTGCTATTGAGGATGATAATACATCTGTGCAAGTGCAGTCTGCCTATGGCCTCAAACGCGGCAGGAATTAGGGCCTCATATGGCAGAGTAGTAGTATACACCTAGTAATCTCTCGTAAATACAGAAAGGGAGCTGCGTGACATTACTACATTTGGTCCGAATGTTGACACTCAGAAATGGTGATACCTCTACCTGAGGTTACTTCTACTAAGGGGTAAACCAAACCTGCTTCGTCTGATCGGGAGCTCTTGGTAAAGGCCGAAAGGCAGGGTTAGCTGATCTTTGTGCCGGAACCAACTGCCTCGAATTCGTCATCGGATCAACGCTAGGAGCCCTCTGAACGCAAGCCACAGGGACACCCATTCTTAAATCTGGCGACGACCCGAATCTCCTGATTTCCTGGAAACGCTGAGGGCCGCGTAAGTTCACAGGGTATAGTCGTAGGTGTGCAGGTAGAGCAAGTTCCCTGGGTGACAACGGAAGACCCACGTGAAGTAAACCGTTGGGGGGCAAGGGTGAACGAGGGATGGAGAGCAAGCTGACCCTCCGACTGGGTGGAGTGTGGATACTCGCACTCTGGGACAATACCGTGACGGCATCTGGCGACTTCATGGAATCGCGTGTATCCCCTGTTGGTACACCAGGTTGTAATGCAAATGGCGTCGAGTTGTTATTGAATCTCTCAAATATGAGCTCTGGACCAGGTGAAGGAGAAGTAAGCCCATCCTGCATGTTTCCTGGAAGGAATCGCTTCAATTGGTTGTCATACGCCGGCCGAGGTGTAAGTCGACCACCAGCTAAAAGAGAGGAGGGAATTGGATGGCCCGTCAGGCTCCTCGCATGGGCATACTGGGGAGTATACAAGAACCCATCACTACGGAACGATGCTACGGATACTGGGGTCCCACTTCGTGACGGCGACTCCATGAACGGGTTAGGCAGAAGT
This sequence comes from Podaxis sp. AQ795752, assembly GCA_018524425.1. NCBI lineage: Eukaryota > Fungi > Basidiomycota > Agaricomycetes > Agaricales > Agaricaceae > Podaxis > Podaxis sp. AQ795752. The sequence goes on along the minus strand of JAEUWK010000287.1, from coordinate 19,103 downwards.
GGGGCCCTGGTCTTTGGTGAAGAAAGGGGGGTACTTGGATCAGAGTAGAAGCCAGACGGTTGAGGGGTGAATCTGCCTGCGTTGTAATTTGGGGCGGTGATACTCGGGTAGGCAAAACTGGAAATGGAGCTCGCAGCAGGGGAACGAATAGAATGAGGTGTGTTTGGTCTATAAACACCATATCTCTCTGGGCCCACCGTACCCCAACTGGCGAGGGAAGGGGATCTGATATGTGTTGTGGCACGACTGCCGATCCAGGAGAACTGTGAATATTCCGAGCTCCCGTCCGAGTTCAGACTGCGCCGTTTTTCGTCTTTCCAGGTGTCCGACTTTGAATCAGAAACCCAAGTCCTAGAACTTGCCGAGCTAATTACAGAGGGCGAAGGGGAATGACCAGATTGATGGCTATAGTCGCTGAGGCTCTCCTCAGGGTTTGTCGGTGGAGGGGGCTGAGGAATGTATGACATGACTGCCAGACAGAACGCATAAAGTATAACTTGAAGGAAGTTACGTTCATATGAGTGGTCAAACTAGATGTTTGGAGGCAAGAGCTTACGAAGACCAGCGAGCGACCAACCCACAAAAGTGGCGACCGTCGACACTGTCTTGCAGGTCTGAACGGTGCCTACGTGCAGTGTAAGTATCTATGACGACAAGGAGACAAGCCTACATACCTAGATTATTACAGGGTAGTGAGGGTTTGAAGATAACGAATGCGACCGTCGCGCCTACGAGTTGTGAGGTTGATTGCAGATTAAGGGGACGAAAGACTTGCCTCCTTGAAATGGCGCAAGAAATGCAACGCGGGCCCCATCCAGCCATAAACGGAACCGGACAATTATCCTGAGTTCATATGTGAGAAACGAAGTACCAAGAGGGAGGGGAGATTGCTTATTACATGAGGTATAGTAGAATGGCAGAAAAACCATAAATAGCAAGAATCATGATCACGATAGCACCTGTAGGGATTAGGCATTAGCAAACAGGGAGGACTAGAGAAAACACACTCGTACGTTGTGCGTTGCTGTAGAATTTCCATCCCCTGAGAAGGAGAACGGCATAGATGATTGACAGCGCTATGCTCATTATGGTGGCAATGGCTTCCACGGAAGGTTATATACAACCCCTCTCTCTGCAAGTCAGAAAGATCTCACCGAAGACCACGACCCGACACATCCTAAACCCAACCCATAGCTTTGTCGCTTTCATCCCCCTTTCAAACCTGCCGAATTCTTCAGGCAGAAGTAAAGATGAAAAATCCAAACACGCGAGGCCGGAATCGAGGTAAAAGAAAGAAAAAGAAAAGGCCACCAGGGACAAGGGAGAATGATAGGCAACGAAAGTAAAGATTGACAAAGGTCAGTGAAGGAAAAGAAAAAGGCGACAAGTTACCCAAAGCGCACGTCTCAGGACATGGTTATATGACTTGCACCGCACAAGAGGCGTGACAGCCGTCAATATCACAGGCTGACACCTGTGCTTGACCTGTCTTCGGTGGCCACCGATGAGTAGAAAGTTCGGCACGGGCGCTGACTGTTGGTTGCTACACGCCATGGTTAGAAAAAGCTTGTCTGCCGTTGGTCTGGCACTAATAAATTATCCTTGGAAGTCACATTGCAGCATCTCCGGGTTGATTAAGTGAGTGTTGAGGACTAGAGCCAAGACTTGATATACTCCAAGGGGCACTCCGGATTTCAAACAAACTTTGTATCATAGCTAAAAATGTACACACGATTGATCGCTGATCGGTGTGCCACTCACGCCTCGTGCCCCTGCGATTCCAGGCAAGTGCAGTAACCATCTTACACTGCCTCGAGAACACCTTCTGTGCTCGAAAGATGCCAGAGCTCGAGGGCGGAGTGCTTCCAACCACGGGGACGAACACAGACCACCCATGGAGTCGTATCGAGAGTGACGTATCGCCCATCGATAATCCACCACGCTCTTTCAAGCAGAAAGTCCAAGTTTGGCGGCGGCGGATCGGGCATGTAATTGAAAGTCGGTGGGCGCATCTCTTTGTCCTATTCTTGGTTCGTAGAATGTGTTGCAATGATGAATACGGCGACTTTTGACTCACACCAGATGTATTCCACGTCCCTAGCTCGTCATTGACGCCAGTTGCGTTATAGCCGATCTTGGCTACCGCTTTCTCTCAGGGCATTGTGAAGAACACGAAAACGAACCAACATGGCTGAAAGTTTTGTCCCATATCTCTTTGGGAGTCACTAGCGCCTTCTTGGCTGAGATCATCCTTGCCCTATTTGCTTTCGGTCCTCGTTACTATAACCCATTTGGCGGGTTTCCACTGGCCACGCTACACCTATTTGATGCCTTTGTCATCATCACCGCGTTTGTCCTAGAAGTGGTGCTAAAGGGAAGAGAACAGCAGTTTGCGGCACTCCTCATCATTTTGCGGTTCTGGCGTATCATGAAGTTGATGGAGGGTAGGAGTTCTTGCCATTGTTCGACGTTTGAATGTCTTGTGACCTGACCGTCCAGGTGTGGCGCTTGGTGCGGGGGAGCTCAATGCAGAGCAGGCGGAGGAGCTCGCCTCAACAAAAGAAGAACTACATCAGGCCCAAACGGAACTACTGGCCGTACAAGATGAAGTAAGGAAGCTTCGACGTCGCCTTCAGGCAGCAGGTCTTTCACTAGACGACCTCGATAACGGCACACCTGACGGGGGACGAAATACCCTTTCATCGTTGTGATATTATGGTGTGGACTATGAATACATCTGTTTTGATAACGTAGTAGCCCGTGGTGAATGCTGGTCTGGCTGCATTATCATTAAATGACTATCATTACAAGGATCTGGCTCCGAGTCCTGCACGTGGGTCAGAACCTGCTGTCTGCACGTATCCATTCCGACCTCCGCGGAAGCGGGATAGGCAAGTCATGATTTTCCACCGTCGAGGGGAATGGACTCATGGTCTCAACCTGAGGTAGAACCGATTGTGGCGATTTTCTGAGGTCTCGGCTCAGCCTCTCCACAAATCTCGAGCCAAAGAACCCCTGAGAATGATCCTTTGACAGCGTTATCGGAGGTAAAGGAGGCAGAGAGGGCAGAGGCGCATTCTCTGTTGCTGGTGTTGCTTGACCGCTCGAATTGGAGTAGGGTAGCGAGCGGCCACTGTGATCTGATACAGATTCCGTCGTCCTGTGACTGGAAGGGGCGAAGCTGAAGGGGGTCGATCGCCCACTTCTAGAATATGACTTAGTCGTCACAGAAACTGCATACGGGTCGTCCCTGCCGCGACGGATGCTAATGTTCTCTGCCCAAGGAGCCTTCTCCGCATCCTGATCCTCCAATGCATAAAGATGTTTCCGTGCTGCAGTAGACTGGATACCATCGAGGTATTGGGTCCACGAAACTAGTCTCGGCTGCGAAGTCGCCTGTTGTAGGAAAGCTTTCATCCTGGGATCAACGAACCAGTCTACAGTGTAGATTGTTCGAGTCCATATGTCAGGATATGTGCGAACGTGGGACATGGTGCTGATGAAAAGCACAAAAAAGTATGCAAATGCTAACATTTATTGGATGAGCTTAAAGTCTTGTCTTAATTCGTGCAGTGAACTTACCAATCAAGGCATTCAGCCATGATACCGGGACAAGCACCGCGATTGAGGCACAGACGCTCCAATCGCCTGTATGTACAGCGCGATCAATACACAGCTCGAACTCTGCTCCAAGGTTTGGAGTCGCTCACCATTAATGCAACTTGGGAAGGAACTGCCTGTGGTTATACTGATGGTGGCGCCTACATGTACGCTTAGTTTGGACTCGGCTCACAACTCCAAGTCGTTTGACGTACCAAGCTGAAACAAACCAATGATTGCTACCCATCCACACTCCATCAGTACGTTTGCAGACCGGACGTGAGGCTTGAAATATTCGATCGTTGCGCTGAAGGTAGACTATTAGGGATGGCTTAGGCACCCTTTACATGCCTTGACTCACAATCCGACAAGGATGAACAACAGACAATCGGTGAAAATTACGAATATTGATGACCCAGATACTTCGGTCCATGTTAGCAAAGGGCGGGAGACAAAATGGGGTCGCCAGCTCACCGTGACGTCCGATGGTTGATGTGGAGCTGATATTCCAAGCCGTGAAAGCAAGTGACAAAAGCGAAAACATTAAGAGGAGAGCTATGAAGATGCTTCAGTATCAGCTCATGCGAACAGGATAGTGGTCCTTAGTGCTCACCAAAGAAAGCAGTGCGCATGACCAGAAATGCGTTAAACATGGTCGTTGTGGGTGGGTATCAGGTCTAAGGCCTTTAGGCAAATGTGATCGTGGAGTGTTCAATGATGATGCAAGTGAGAGATTCGTTTGTGCGAAACCGAGGCCAGCACGGAAGCCAGAAATGCGGAAGAAAAGTAGTTAGAGATCAACAGTAAATAATAAGTGAGAAATTCAAAAGAAGATCAGAGATATAGTCCAATGAGGTCCACAGAAGAATCTTCTGGTAGGCCGAAGCCCGAAGTGGCAAATTGCTGTAAGGCAGACTGCACCAGAGAGAGCAGGGGGAACGAGGATTACTAAGGTATGTATGGACCTTATTAACAATAAAATGCACATAGGTTGCCCCTGATACGGTTGTGGCCGACACTACGAGTGACCAGAGAGACAATGAAGGTTTATTGGGGTGCGCTGGGAGAACAAAAGAAAGTACAAGAGCCTCGAACCGAGAGACAATAGACAATTGACGTTGACCATATTGGGACACCTATTTGGTCTCTCAGCGTGCAAACATCGACCCTTGACTACCGTATGTAAGTATTTTGTCTTTTTCTCTGATGAACGGCTCTTCAACAGTCATATTGAGGATGCGAGTTTAATTGTGAGAGATGTGCAAAACATTGGGAGCAAACCATACCATGGGGAATACATTCCGCTGTGCAAGCCTGTTCCATCTTAATCACTCCTCCAGGGGTTCCGGACAACCTTCTCATAATCAGTAGATTACAAAACACTTGAATTCTAATCACATAGTCCTATAGGATACAACACCTAACATTATGAGCATCGACCAGCGATCATGCATACTCAACCCTCCGCAAGTCCAGCGCTGGGGGTCTTGTCATGTCAGAGCTCCCAGACCTCCTACGAGGGCCAATAGGACGTGCGGGTGCAAAGGACGAAGGGGCAGTAGATTGGCCGGCACGACTAGGGTTTGCGTCACGTTCTCGCTGCCTCGACCCCGAAGGAGAATGTGAAACACCGTTTTCTCCGGAAGAATTGTCGCAGGGGATGGGTGGCATCTTCCGTTTGGTTTTCGTAACAGGTTGCGAGATGATATCGGGTCTTGGCCAGTCCCCCAGTGGTGGTGGAGGGGGGGGGAGAGTAGCTTGAATAGGTGTTTGCACTACCAGACTGGCAGCACTCATGGTAGCATCGGTCAATGCTGGTTCTGGGCGAGTTGGTTCTGAGTTGGCGTTGACGATAGCTTGTTGCATATACATAGGATAGAGGGAGGAGGTAAAAGTGTTTTCTGATAATCCTGTCTCGACCGGGGTTAGAACTGGCGCTCGAAGTATAGGAGGGGCAGCGGCGCGCGGTAAGTCGGCAGCGCGAGACGCTTCGGGTTGAACAATTGCAGGCGGCTGATAATGTTCAATCTGGTACTCATGACTGAGGCCAGACCGCCAAGAAAATATCGATGCACGCATTGCGCCGTTCTGTCGAGCATGCTTCGGCTTAGGGGCGTGGATAATTGGAACAGTGTTCTGTAATCGCGGCAGTGTCGGGGTAGGTGGCATGCTGGCGAGGATGGTGCATGTCCCAGCCCAGGGGAACTTGCGCATCATGGAGTACCAGATGGTTGGGTCTTTCTTTTTGTTGGTGAAGACGGCAAAGATGAGTGTAGAGAAGTAGATGGTTACTGGGCGCAATAGTTGTCAGGACCGCTGCTTATCGTAGGAAAACAAGTGGAAAACGAACAAGCCATGGCGCATAACCAAGTGAATGCCAGCAACACTTGGGCCGAGACACACTTTGGCGCTGTCAAAGGAAACTATATTTCAGCATTTGAATAATTAAGGTAAGGGACACCTACACCGGTCGGTAGTACTACAATCTTCCTGAGATGCGATGACAGTCAGAGCAATTCCGGCAACTAAAAAAAAATATCAGCTACAAGAAAACCCTTAACCCGCCGGGCAACGTACTATTATACATCAGTCCCCACAACGAAATCCACACACACTCAAACCACACAGTCGCAATGGACCAACATTTGCGAGCAAGCTCTACGAAGCCACTACATTCAAGAAACATCGTCAGTCATATCACCATCAGCATTGCCACAGGCGCAATAAAAACTTTAGCATGCTACTCACACAACAAACAAGAGAAACAGTCCAGAGCAACCAAGAAAAGTCAGATAGGCATCAATACCCAGTAATGACGCTGTAGGTTACGAGGAGGAATTCATCAATTAAGCGAGCCAAAACGGAGATGATTGTTGCATACACCTAGAACTCTCAAGTCCACGAGCAAGACCCAAATTCCATACAGCGATACTTGCGACCAACGCATTACAAACGAGAAAGGTAACTAAAAAGAGGTGGCATTCAGCCTTAAGATTCATCCATCCAATATCAAGAAACGTGTCGGCGCTTACCGAGGACACAATAACGAAGGACCCTAAGATCTAGTTTTCGAAGCAGATAGTTCATGTCCATACCCTCATAGATGTCCTGTCACGTAGGTACACAAAGGTGGAGGAGGGCAAGGTTGATGGTGAGAGCAAAAGAGTGTGGCGGTGTGTAAGGACTGGTCAGTGGTTCTCGGAGAGCCAGGAAAGGGCGACGAAGAGGCAAAAGCGGGAAAGTGGTCCCAGGGTAGGTGGAGTTAGGTCCGCTAAAGGGACCGGAGAAGAAAGTCGCTTCCAAAGAGCTCAGCTCAGAATTTCAAAGCAAACACTAATGTGAGAAAGACACCCAACGCTCACGTTATGCCAGCCCCGCTATCCCCCACCGCCACCGAGGGTTTGTACCCCAAATCAATGCATCAAGATGTTGATCCCTGTCACACGCCCACCTTTCTGCTCTAACTGATTTAGATGGACATGATGGTTTCTCTGAAGATGGGCTGCAAATATATTCCTATCTTATAGTTACTACTGGGATTGATAGTAGATGTGAAAAAACTCCAAACCGAAAAAAGTGTGAGGATAAAAGGGACCAAGTAAACGCTTGCATTAAACACAAGGGTAACAGTATCGAAGAAAGCGCAAATAGCCATCTGATAAACCTTGAAATAAATAGAACAGAATGAGAGAGAGGGTGGACGTGTGCTTCCCCGGTATGGAGCTTCCATTCACACGAAGATTGAAATATTCATCCTCTAGCCACTTCGGCGTGCTAATCATATACGCCTCGAGTGCTCACTTCGCCATCATCGACGTCCATCGCATTGGATGAATATCCGATGGTCCTGGGTGGAAGCTGACACAGTCCAGCGCATGGTGTCACGCTACCCACACTAGGATCAGGCTGAAACACGCCAGCTTGCGAATCCGTAGGACCGTATCTTTGATCATCATCCTGTGCATTATTTTGACCACCGTAGCTCCGCTCTACCACCATACCGGCACCGTTAACATTGCCGTCTATAGATCGGTCTTCGGTATTGAGAGAATCTGTAGCTGACGAAGCAATGGCTGAAGAACCTCGTCGTGGGAGGGGAGGTTTAGAAAAATGCCTTGACCTCATCGGTGTTACAAGCTGTGGCTCCACTTCTTCTTTGAAAGACGGGAATGTGACCGATTCTCCACCAAGCAGAGTTGCTGGATCAGGCACGAAACTCTTGACCGACAGAGAGTTGTCCCGCGATAACCGTTGAACAATCTCGGCGAGAAGGTCTGGAACAGGTTCGGATTCCCGCACAAATTTGTCTACACATGCCGCATCAGCCTCGTGGTAGACTCTTTGCATAGGTGGGAGGGACATACCACAAGCACTTCCAACAAAACGGGCAACACATATCCTCACATCGGTGACAGAATCCTTGGACAAATCACACATCACACGAAGCATGGTGTCAGTGAGTGCCGTGGACGGTTTCTGCCCCGACCCCACAGAAGCTAAAAAGATTGATCTCTGACACGATGCAAAGCTGCAAAGTGAATCACCCCGTCAGTACAGATTCGAAAGGCACAGGCTGGGAAGCATAGCAGAGCGACATACGTCATCCTCCTACGGAAGGTCGAAGAGAGTAGTTGTGTAATTGCGTTGTTGAGATCATCTAGAAGGTCATGGCGGGGGCTCAGCAGGCCGAAGATCTTGGGAAGCTACGCAGGAGGAGATAAGACACGTAAGAAACCCCGTACATAACGCTGAATGAGAAAGTGCATACATTCTCGACTGCGATGTCACGGACACCTTGCTCTTGGTCAAGCAAGGCTTGCGCCTCGATCGCTTTGACTACAGGCAAAACCTCGTTGCCCAACAACCCCGGCATCTTGATCATTTCTTGAAGGATGGTCTTACGCTCTCTCCACCCCTTGAAAATATGAGCCTCCCAGTTCTTTAACACACCCTCCCAAAATGATAACCCGAGGTCCCTCCCGACCACGCCAATAAATGTCTCCAGGTTCTCTATTGCACGAATGCGGGTGGGCCCATCTTTGCAGTTGATCGAGTTCCACCACACTTGCACGAGATCTCTACGGGCATTCTCGGGTCCAATGATCTTCGCGATCTCTCCTATGCCAGCAGCTAACGACCGCTTCACGTCGTTCATGCGATTGGCCGCAAGGTCGAGATAGGCATCTCTCAACTCGCCCCAACGTTCTCTACCCAACGTCAAGGCAACGGCAGGAAATCCAAACGCCAGCGTCAACGGCCTCTTAGTATCGAGGTAAAACGCCTCCAGTGGTGGAGGTATATCGAACGTGATTAATCGGGTTCCATTACGGACGTTGTTATCTTCCTTACGGCCAAGGTACATGTGGAGCAAGAACTCTGGTGGTCCTTGTGGGTCATCGGCGAAAGCATAGATAGTCTCTGACAGTGTGTCCAGTGCGCTTTCGCGGACGGTGATTTCAGGGTCTTGAGAGAGAGCAGTCAACGTGCTCGAAACAAGGTCCCGACGCCGACTGTAGGGAAGCCTCTGTGCGAGAGGAGGAAGTGAAAACAGAATATTCTGACGAACATCGGGGTGCGGATCACGAACAAGGCGCTCAAACATGGGAACCTACATAACGATCAATGGAAAAAAGAAAAGTAGCTGCCATGAATGGATCTTACCAAGTCGTTTATAACATATTCGATTGGGACGACTCTAGCAAGGGCTCCAATAGCAAATGCGGCCTCACGCCTGACCCAATAGACGGGATCCTTTACTGAACGGCCAACATCCCTGATGAGATAAATCTCGGTTTCCAAATCCGACGTCCCTGCGTGAGAGATAACGCTCAGGGAAACAAATGAGAGAGGATAGTCAGTATTTAACTTACCATTGGTCGCGATAGCGGCAACGAGGCGCATGGTCGACCAACGCCCATTAGTGGCCTGTTCATCGTAATAGACGTCCTCTTCTTCCTCGTGGATCAGGTTTCCCAGGTTCAGCTGGTACGCAAGCGGGCCATTTGAGCGACGTAATCCTCGAGGTTGCAGAAATGCAGGAAGCTGATAAGATTCAGGCAGTACTTGTGAGGAAGCCAATGTCGGCAGACTAGCATCAACCTGAAACGTTCGAGATGCTCCTTGGGCCGTGCTGTTTGCGTCCCTGGATGCGTGAGATGAGGAAGAATTACTACCGGAAAGAACCTCGGCGGGGCAGTTAGAGGTTGGAAGAGGGGGCCCATCGAGGGACGAAACACTGACAACGGGAGCCGTCGGAGAAGATCCAGACGATGAATTAGTCGAGTTGCCAGTTGAGGGTGTGGATGACGTCGAAGAGGGCGCAGAAAATGTGCTGGGGACAATTGGAAAGTATGGGTTGACTGTATCCTCTTTGAAAATAACGTTAGATGTCGATGCCTCGAGGTCGTTTGATGTCATCACACCATTCTCATCGCTATTCATTTCATTTGGCGAGACCACCTGGACTCCGTCACCACTCTGGGCTTCTAGCCACGACCGCCGCTGGTCGACACTATGTCCGGCTGTTGCAACCACCCCCTCCGTGGCTAGGCCATCCTCCCAAAGGAGGTCAAGCCGGCCAAGGGCTACTACAATGGCGGCCAAAATCTCGTGCTTGACTCGAGTTCTCTCTTCCGGTCCGAACAGGCCGACCTCAGGTTCCTCCTCCTCAATCTCGGGATCATCCATTGCATAATCCTGTGCAGGAGCCTTCCAAAGATTCTCTGGAGGTAGTGGAGGCCGGATCTCCCCACCTCGAGCCATGATGTCTCTATCGTCGGCCTTTTTAATTCGATCCAGAACGGCAGTGATCGAGCAACGGGCAGCTTCGCTGACGTTTCCATTGCTGCTCAGGATCAGCGTGCCGAAAAGGGGGGTGAACGTTTGATAGTGTATACGGGCAGGAGACGAAGGGTAATCGTCCTCTTGTTCATTGTAATCCTCGACTGCGTGGCAGTGCTACAGACTCATTGTCAGCCACGATGAATGAAGAAATGACGGTGTATCCAGCCACTTACTGTAAGAAACCACCACATGACGTCTCCTAGGGACCGACTGAATTCCTCTTGCACGCTTTCGTCTGTAGTTGCATACAAAGATAGGTAATAGCAGGATCAGCGAACCGGAGATGAACACGCTACGTAGATGAAAGCATACCAGGGTCGAGAACGAGTTCCCGGAAAAGCGGCAAGACGTACTCGACCGCTTCCTGAGGGGGCACTTCGTGAAGAAGTTTTGGCATGTTTTTGACGATAAAGGAGCGATGTATGACCTGCTTGCTTCGACAAAATAAATAAATTTTTTCGAGAGCGGTGAGACTGCCATCATCGAGTATGAGATCATTGACGACGTCCACGGGGATACCAGGGTAGATATCATCGGTGCCATAAGGACTAGGAGAGACATAGGTGTTTGCGGGGTGTGGAGCTATGAGAGGGATAGTGGCGGGCGGAGAATGGGACGTTGTAGGGACCTGGACCTCGGGTACGGGAGTGGCCGCTGCCGAGGGCATAGGCTCAGGAGTGGGTATTTCAACAAAGGGAGAAGTTGGAGGCGTAAAGTAGTCCGCAGCAGTAGGCGAGGGAGGTTGGGGTGTTCCTGGGTCGGAATAAGGTGTAGACGGCGCGGTGTAGAACTGGAGATACGGGGACTGAACATCCGCTTTAAAAGGGTCGTCGTGCTGGGAGGGAGACGGGGTGGAGAGAAAGGGGGAAAAGGACGGAGGCGGGGGGAGGGGAATATGGGTGGGGCGGGAAGAATTTGCGGGCGGGGCGGAGGGGTCCATGGGGTGATGGAAAAGTGTAAAGGGGACTGAGAAGAAAGAGCCCATTGGGAGTCAGCGGAGAAGAGGAGGGAATATGGAGATAAGTACCTGGAGAGGAAGAGGTCAAGGTGGGTAGAAAGGAAGCCCACGTCCAGCCTGCTGCTCACGCCGCAGAATGACGCAACTCGCTTGTACGACACCACTTTCTATCAGCAAATCAACAAAACTCCTTGTAACACTGACCCGATGCCGGATCCTGCAAGTCTGCGATCCACGCTGTCTGCTGCACGATGTTGCTCCCACAAAACGCGTCGACAGGCAGTCACTGCAGCGGACAACAGAAAAGGAATGTATCTACGCGGGGGAGAGAAAGGAACCAAAGCTCCAAAGGACAAGATTGCCCAGCTGGAAACGGACAAAGGCAATTTTCCCACCATGCTTGCACTCCGTTGTTGTTGTTGTCCCGCTACGTCATCACACACCATCAAACCCTTCATTTCCTTTGCGCCTATCACTCCCATCCCTCCCCGCAGCCTCACCCATCGCCTCTCCTCTACCTTTCTTAACGCCCTTCCTCACCAGCGTCGCCTACCATGCTTCGCTGCGTCTGTCCTACCGTCTTCTCTCCCAGAAGAAAAGACACAACAACGCCAAACTATGACGTCATCTCGCTTCTTCCCTGGTTCCTGATCTGTCACAGCCTGGACTCAGTCACACTAACCATGCGTTCACGTCAATGACGTAGTATTATTAACTCTGAGTTAACTCCATCACATTCACATCAGTCTACATCCGTCTACTGTCTACACCAGCCCACTTTATTTATGCATAATACCCATCTCCAGCCCTACAGCGTTCCACGAACAACCTTGTCTAAACTCTCTGCAAAGTACCGAATGTTATGGCTGTTGAGCCCGGCCATCGAGATGCGTCCGTTCCCCGTCAGGTAGATGTGGGCCTTGTCCGTCAATGCCTTGCTTTGGTCCGGGCTGATTCCCGTGAAACTAAAGGAAAATGCGCCATTGCGATCAACAGGGGTTATTCATCTTTCTCACACACAGAGTGGATTACACCACTTGCCTGAACATGCCGATTTGGTTGACAATGTGGTCCCAGTTACCAGGCGTATGCAGCTCCTCCGTCAACAGCCTGTAAAGCTCCTTCCGCATCGCAATGATACGGTTGGCCATCGTGGAGATGTCCCGCTTCCACTCTTCAAAAAGGGTAGGATCCGACAAGATCAGTGTGATCTGGACAATGTCTCGTCAAGACACTGCATCGCTAATATTTGCTCCAACTTACCAATCGCGCTCCGTGCGAAGGAGGGTTGCTAATTTCACTCCGTTGTAACACAGAGAGCTGACTCCGAACCCGATCTGCGGTCTCTGCGTCTGGCGAGACGACGTGAAGGGCACCAACGCGCTCGCCATACAAGCCGGCATTCTTCGCGAAGCTCTGTTGCAACACAAGGCAAAGTCCATCATCAGAATTCTCTGAGCGAGTCGTACGAAACATTGACAGACCTGGCACACGAGCATAGGTACTCCACGGTCAACAAAATAGCGCACCGCATATGCATCTTTGTCAAGGTCGCCACTCGCAAACCCTTGGTATGCACAATCGAAGAAGGCATAGTGTTTACGCTCCAGAATTATATCGGCGATGGCCTTCCACTGCACCTCCGTCGGATCCACGCCCGTAGGATTATGGGCGCAGGCGTGAAGCAAAAAGACGGAGCGCTGCGGCGCTGTCTTGAGCGCATTAATGAACCCGCCAAAGTCCAGTCCGATTGTCTTTGGGTCATAGTACGGGTAATCGACAGGTTCGATTCCAACGTTCCGGAAGATAGCATGGTGGTTGGCTATGATATCATGCCCTCAATCACTTGAACGTAATAAGTCAAGTGGTTCGCTTACCCCAGGTTGGGTTACTCAGGTAGACCTTCTTGTCACCATTGAATCCGTAGAACCTCGATAGAAACAAGGCCCCTAGATGGTTAGCACCGGTTCCAGAAATAGTCTGCGCGCTGACAACGCGTTTTTCTTGAACAGCGGATGAAGTAGGGCCAAGAATCAGTTTTGCTGCGGCAGCAGTATATTCCGGCAAACCCAGGATCGGAAGGTACTCGTGGTCCAAAGTTTCATCAGTCAACAAGATTTGGGTTGCCTGCTGAAATGTTAACCACGATGATATCACAAGCCAACAATTGCCACGGACCTTCTTCACTACAGGCAAGACCCAGGGCTTGTTATCATCATCACGGTAGGCGCCGACGCCCAAATTGACCTTCTTTTCGAATGTATCCGCCTTGTATGCGGCAGTAAGTTTGAAAATGCTGTAGTGCAGGTCGTTGAACGGGGGATTTTTATGCAGATAGAGACCGGGATGGACGCACCTGTCGGGAGGGGCGAGTGGAACTTGTTGCCAGGTTTCTGCTCATTCAATTAGTACCGCGCGATGTGCTGGCTTCAAAGGACCACTGTTGCTCACCAGCCGACATGTCTATGGTATCTTTCGGGGAGAGATGCTCAAGGAGTTGTTTGACTCTGGAGGAAGCCATTTAGTCAGGTTGCACAAAGGGTACGGAAAGAGCGAGGTAGGTGGTATCAGGGGTAGGTAGAGGGTATGATAGAAGTACAGAAGCAGGATTAGTCGTTGGACTGGCCGACGATCGAGCGTTGGTGCTTTACCACGCCGGAATGTGCGAACCCCGCATAGAGGGGACAGCTACACAAACGTGATCACCGGGAGGACTCACAAGGCAATAGCCTGATATCAAGTGCCAACTGCTCAGTGCGATCGATGCAGCGATACACGTGATATTGGACGTGCATGAGGGACAAGTTACGGTGAGCGGATGAGGACAGATCAGATATTCAATCCAATTTATCGGGGACAGAGGCTCACCCGTTAGGCCAGAGGATGTGGTGAGAGTAAAGGATCAAGTGATCACGATAAGATGAACAAACACCCAGGTTGAGGTCTTTGTGGTCCATTTTGGTTGATCCATGTAGCTTTTTTATGCTGCGATGCTTAACGCTTGCACACAAAATCGATGCCACCCCGGGCTACCGAAGCCGAAAGCAGTAAAGTCTGCCGTATCTCGGCCGTCGGGGACTGAGACTTACTCCCCTTATAATTCCAAACCTGTACCACTCAAGGTCCATCTGACGTTAAGTCCGACACTACTGTTGCGAGCCCTCAGTTTCGGTTGCGCAAATCCATTGACGCTTCCTGACGAAGAACCTGCTTCACCGTACGCGCGGGATTTAGTCGATGCATAGTCACTCGGGATTAGGCATCATCGGGACTGGCCAGATGGGTAGCTTCCTGGACAATCTGCCCTCTCGAGAAAATAGCCTCAACTAGACTATTTTACCGTAACAGGCCGTGACAGACTGTGACTCAAAATGCTCTCTGGCAAAACTTCGCACATGGGTTCCATGAAAAGGCCATTAGGGGCCGTGAATTATAATGCCATAGACGTAAAACTACCAAAGTAATGATGAAAATGAGATGAACATCCACACCCAGGAATAGAAAGATACAACGAGCTAGACTCGCAACCGAAGGAGAAGCAATGGGGGATATAGCAGCAGGGGAGAAGCAATAGAGCACGCGACTAAAGCGGTAAGTGGATTGGGGGTGGAGCCCGCTATCCCTGCGGCAGAGTGGAATGAAGACGGACTCTATGCAGTGGCCATCTTGGGAGCCACAGTCCGCTCGCTCTCCAGCTTGCTTTTATTCCGGTCGAATGCCTGTTGTCTGCAGTCTTCCAGTTTGCTGCAGTTGTGGTGCTCGGGGAGACGATGCTGAAAGCGCGAAACGTCATGGGCGAGAACATGGGGCATTGGACAGAAATGTGGACTCACCGAACCACAGAACTGAGCACGGCAGTGTGGGCACTCGCCAACTATGCGGAGTGCCGCCGAGTTGCATTGAGCATCAGTATTAACTTGGAATTGGCAACGTTTCTTAGCAGGCATGGTAAAGTAGTGAGAGCAGCAGCTAGCTGGAGTGAAGGATGACTGTATGAGTAAGGTAGGAGAATCAGAGGAGCTCGAAAAAACTTACAGAAAGCGGAGGATGGAGACGGGTAGGATAGGTGGAAGGAGGGTAACAAAGTGGAAGAGAGGAAGTAAGTACGAGCTGAGTTATAAAGGGCTCTCACACAGCGACGCGTAAGCCCCATGTCTCCCGCACGTGGCTGTCTCCATGTCCCATGTCCGATCCGCACAGCATCTCCGCATCCAGAGCCTCTTATCGTCCTTCCGGCCCCGCCCTCCGAGATTGCCGTCCTCCCAGTTAGCCCCTGTCTGCCCTGCTACCGAGCCTGCTGCCCCAGCGTGCACCAGGACAGTGCTTTCTGAGCCAGGCTACTATAGGCCACTCTCGGCCGAGGACATGAAGAGCTCCGAGTGACTGACTAATTTGCATGCATCAACTTTGCACCTTGCTGGAAATTTTCTTGCTTGTCCGATCCTTCGTGGCGCTTCCTGGCTTTTCCAGCGCAGCACACTGGATCAAATGTCTCCACCTCCAACCTCCGTCATTCTACCTCACATGCTTCCTCTCCAGTCTCCCTCCACACCACCCAAGCGCGAGCAGTTAAGCACATGTTAGCCGAACCGAGGCATGGATCTACTCGATCCTGGTGATGACCTTCCACAAATCTGTACTCTCAGCCGCCGCTTCACTAGACTCATTATCACTAAAATAGAGTTATCATTCCCCAGGCTTCCATCCATCGCCAAGTGTCCACTGTGTGCGGGTCATATAAATGACTTCGACCCCGAAAATAGGGGGGGAAGGGAACCCTGATTTGGGTTGGGGGCTCTTATCCGCGCCAAGTTTTGAAAAATTTATCCAGAAAAAAATCAGGGTTCCCTGGCCATTTGTGTTTTATCCGGACTTTTTGCAACAGGGTCCGGGCGCTTAAGGGCCTAGTGCTGAATTTTTTATTCTTCGCTTTCGGGTGTGTGCAAACCTGTTTTTTTTCTCCCTCCACCTAAAAGCAGACCAGAGTGATTTTGTAGATGAAATAATGTGAGTGTGGCGCTCTAGTGTTTTGAAATCCACTCCCATTGTAAGTCTTAGTACTATGACACTAACATATACAAATAATTCATACTAACAAAACCAGATGACTGCAGACTTACATCTCTTTACCTCTTATTTCTATATTCCTCTACTGCCTGTGTATCCTTCCATATAGACCTGAGAGCATCCATTTTGTATGTGATATATGAGTTACAAGTTATAAATCTTTCTAGTGAGCCCTCAGGCTTGCACTTTTTTTTTTTAGATTCTCTTTGACATCTTTCTTAACACTACTGTTGGCCAAAGACCAATGACAACATCTAATATGTTTCCAATTTTTCTCCCACTCCCCCCTTTTTTTGTCTCCCATCCCCCTTTACATATAGTTGTATACCCACCCTGTACACCACCACATACATCTACTATTACATGTATATAATATGTTGATCCCCTACTGCCTCACACACAGGCATATTTTAATACTGTCCCCTTCAAGCATGCACATGCATACACCACCACCTTTTGTGCACAGACACATATATACTGCCTTTCCCTCACATACAAAAGCATTAAGCATTGAGATATTCCCATGTATATAATGCATTTTCAGAAATTGATTATAATGCATATATATGCACTCTTCTGATTGCTAACATATATATGCTTACATATATTGTATCCAGCATCCACCCTGGCTTGTACCTGTGTACAAAAGGCTCATCAACTATCCTTTCAGTCTACTTAGAAATCCTCCCCTCTGTTCTCCTTATCAGAAACAGCCTCTTGGCCACTACTTGAATCAGACTGTGAGGACTTTGTCATGCCTTTGGCCACCTTGGAAGATACTAGCTCTGATATCAATAACTACTACCTTCCATCAATCATAGATAGTCTCACCTTAGCTTCTGGAATTGTCCTTATCTACAAAGGTCTTTTGTTGATGACTAATATAAAGGTTAAACCTGAATTCCTTCCAGATTTTGAAAGTTGCACTTGTGACCACTTTGAGTCTTTGTCTAAGCTGGTCCCTGAGGCTGTCTGGGTTGCTCATATCCTCAAATGTTGTGCTGGTAACAAGAGGATTGATAACTACCTTCATGCACAACATACTAAGATCTTGAAGATAACCTTTTCTGACTTTATAACATATCTCTGTCACAAGTCCCTTGACAAGTACTAGCCCAAGGACCTTAGTCAACATATCTGAGGCTGGTTATGGAGAACTCAGATATTTTCACAGACTGGATCCAGGATCTCATCTCTCTCAATATCTGTCTTCTTGACATAAAAAGCTATCTTTCTGAACCAGAGTTCATATATACTGTTAGTGCAAACTTGTAAAAAACTTACTTAACAAGGCTATCTGAAAGGATGTCTTCAAGATCATGACCCTCAGAAATGGTATGATGCAGTTGGGAAGCTCAATAAAAAAAGACATGAACAGCAGGAGAAAATTCAACAAATTATATTATCCTCCCAAAACAGTGGTTCTACCAACTATGTGGGAAACTCTCATGCTAATAATCTAGTAGCATCATCTAAGCACAATGCTGGTCATCCATCATATACTATTGCCTTGCCATTTTTTGCAGACTTTGGGTAGTTATATTTCACTCTTTGCCAAATCTAGTAGCTACTTTGAGCCTGGAAAAAACAATACCCCTCCTCTACCTTTGAGTGGAATGCAAAATTCTTAATGACTACTATGGCTGTCACAAGTGTTGTTACATCAAGGCTGACCACAAGTCACTATAATATAACAACCTACTTCCTTGAGGCAACAACTATCTCCCTTTTATCTACAAGAAGTTCAACAATATAGGACAGTCTTCTACTACTTAGACATCAAAGTCTAATGGCATCAAACACTTCACACCTGATCCTGAGAATAATAGAAACACTAAGTACAACAAAACTGTCAATGTAGTCATCAAATCAGACAACAATGACATCTTTATTGTTGCTAGTCTCAACAATAGTAACACACTGGTATCATTGCTTGGTTCCATATCATCAACTGTCCCTGCTGCCTTCACTGCCTTCCATGAAAATGTGAGTGCCATTGGTACAGGATGTTAAGGACTGATGCTGGTGAGGGGAGCAGACTACAAGTGGTTGGAGTTGGATGTTCATGGACCAAGGATAGATGAGGCCTTGGCTTCAACTTATGTGTTGCATCCCTCTGGTATCGTGAATGGCCTCACTTGGCCAACTACAGAACTTGAGTGGATGAATGGACAGGGAGTTGGACAGGGACAGGACAAGTCTGGATAGAAGGTGGACTTGTAGCAGGCAGATAGAAGGAAGAGAGAGAGTCCTAAGTTGATATTCTGACTGACTAGCACAGATAGCTGTAGTCTTACTTACATACTGTCAGTCAGGATAAAGTCCAGAGAGTAATGACTATGTACTATCATTCTTAACCACTTGAAGGGAAACAAGATTGACATGTGAGTTGATATCTGCAATGGTATTCACAAGGATGAGAAGACCATCTGCAAGGTGTCTGGTCACCTGATCAGACAGGGTCAAAGGTAAAAACATCAGATGAGTGGATAAGACCTGGATAGGCAATGATAATCACGAAAAAAAGGAATAGCCATAAATAATGGAAGGAGGAACGAAACTTGGACAGAAATTCTGATTGGAAGGAATGTTTGAAAGAAATGGAATGGAGCACAGCCTTACCAGAGGGGAGCTG